>JAGSMP010001435.1:0-51030 GCA_029286625.1 Parnassius orleans
TAAGTTATTGACTATAAATGAATTCATTATTTCAAAATTTTATGCACGATGTGTGATGATCATCGAAAGTAAGTTAAGTGTTGTGCAAATAAAAGCACAAAATCATCTGATCACTTTCTGCAGGTTTCCTATAATAGGAAAAGAAAACTTATGACAATATTGTGGTAAGCCTATAAACATTTTGAATTTATTGATCGTTATTTGTAGGTATTATTACTATATTGACTCGAATTGTATCTGTTTCAGATCACGTATTTCGGCTGAGTTAAGTTTTCACCATGAGAATTTTGCTGATTTAAATTTACGTTAATGTTCTGTGAAGAATAACTCTGACAATAACATGTGTTATATATCAGTAACAAGCGTGGAAATATTATGTAAAAAGCAATAAAAACATCAATAATAATGTATAGTTTATAAAACAATCTGTCTTCTAGAAAATAAAATTACATAACTATACATAATTATAGTTTTATTTTATCTCACACACTAATCTAAAATATATTCGAGTAATTTTGGTGCAACCTCTCAATGTATGGAAATTTACCCATAGGTTTGTGAGGCTTGAGAAAAAATTACTCGAATATGCCTTAAATAAAAATTCAATGTACAAAGTACAAAGGTTTGAAATTCCCGCTAAAAGTTTTATATGGGCGCTCACTGTAGCGCTTTTTAGTGTACACCATAAAGACGTTTTCCGTTTTTAGTATGAAGTTGGCGTTCTTCTCTTGGTAGAGAGTAATTGTGTTCTGTGTCGAGGATGGACCACGCGTCGGTGTTGGAGCGACTTCGTTTAAATATATTTTAGTTTTTAAAAGTCTATACTCAATTATAAATATTTTTATGAATAGAAATACTTAATTTAGTTAATATCTGTTCATTGGTAACCGTAAATATTGTTTTCTAAATAAATTAATTTTAAAGTGTCCAAAGAAGAAGAAATTTTCGCGGCAACATTGATTAGTGAAATAGAAAATGCATTTTATAATTTAGATGTGGAACGACCAACATGTTCTCGTTATTTATATTTCGATAGTTTTAATACCTATGTAATTTTATTGTTGCATGTTTTTATTAATTAGGTGATACTGAATTTTATAATCATGCATTACAATAAAACGCTATGACTTTAATAGAACATTATTAGGAAGGAAATCTAGATACAGATACTTATATTTAGTTACACTATTATAAAATTATATCAAACGATTTAAATAAAATAAAAATGTTGCTTCCTATGCATAAAGAAAATAAAGAAATTCTTGTGTTTATATTTTCTTTAAATGTTAGACAAACCATCATCAGAAAAATATAAAACTTTTAAATTGAGAGAAGTTTCTCTGCGTGATAAAGTTAGAAATGAGGATATTCGCAATAGAACCAGAGTAACTGACATAGCCCAAGGGATTATTAAAGCGAAATGCCAATGGTTGGCCATGTAGCTTGAAAACCGATAAACAATAGGGAAGAAAGGTTCTCAGTGGTAACCTCGTAACAGTAAGCGAAGTGCAGGGCAGCCTCCACTATATGGACGGAAGACATGGTAAGATTGCATATCTTACCTTGTCTTCCTCCGAAGTTGATAGATGCAGGTGGCGTAGCACCATGCTTTGTGGCATTCCTTGGGAAGGCCTATATATATGATGTATGATAATGAAGCCAAATGTACTTACTACGTCTACTCAATCTTTATTCCTCTTCACGTATTCTCATACGCTTTTCTCACTCACACACACACAAATAGATCGCAAATAATACTTACCTACTACTATCAGGCAAGTCGGTGCGTTTCACCATCTTAGGCTACATAAGCACTTACCATCAGGTTTAATTGTAGTTAACAATGGCTAAGAAAAAAAAAAAAGAAATTTACGATGTGAAAGTTTTCACGTAAATATTGTTTTTCTAACCAAACATTAAAATGTATTTGTGATGGGAATATGTATATAAGAATAAAGGTTATCTCACACGGGACAGTTATAATATAATATTATATTTTCAGTATTAAGAGGATTGTTTTGTGATTTGACATTGCTATCGAGAAAAATTGTACTCACAATTGAGCGTATTCAAGTGGCGGTTTCAAAACACGATTCCACAAAATTCACTTAATAGAATAATTGCAAAGGAGCTTCTGAAAATACTTAAATTTTCAACTTTCTCTGATTTCAGAAAATAATGTTGAGTATAAAAAGTACAATTATGTGTCAGGTGTTAATAGGGCTATTGGGCTATTTTGATTTTTAATAAAGTGATTTTACTTGAATTTAAATAGTTTATTTTGCCCTTCTATACCAAGTAGCGTCTTTTCTGTCACTCCTATTGCATTTGACAGTGCTCGCTGAAATTTAGCGTCTCTAAACGGATCTGAATCGCGCTAACCCAGCTGTTAAGGTATTACAAAAATTATCGAAAATATTTATTTTTACTTTCATGCCGAAGACATGTTGTAAAACAAGTATTTACAAATGTTTTCATTATTTAGTTATTGAATTGTTTACAGTTATTATCACAGTTTAGCTTACATTAGAAATTCTTGGTGAGGTGTCTTACTTTCGTCAACAACTATAATATATATATTTGTTTTTTTTTTACCAGTGGAGCTACAACACAATCTTAAAAATGTTCAATGAATAAAAATAACCAATAATTATTTGATTTTCAGTCGGTGCTTTACATTTGAAGATCGGTTATAAAGAGCCATTAACGAGACATTTTGCAAAAACGAAACCTATCCTACCTAATTTTTACGTCGTTTCATCAGCGTCATTCTTAGTTTTGGGTAAAACAAACCTTGTCAGTTTTAAAGAAACACGACTAAGTTCATATTAAAATGAATGGATGTCATTACAAGATTTCTATGTAAAAGGAAGTCTACCGATAAGATTTCTTAAAAAGTTCAATTTTTAATTTGTTTACTTAAATTCGAGACTAAAATAAATGTGAAAGGTCTTTTATCTGCAATAATAATTTTTATCAAAAATAGCATAGACTTATAAAATTCATGCACACGGTCAATCATACTGAAGATGAATAATTGTATTATAAAATATTTAATAGACTATTTCCAGTATAATGACCCAAATATCATCATTAATGTATGACTGGCACACTTAAAAGTTTCAGATCAGATCGCTAAATATTAACTAACATTTTATGATAAGGTGATGCTTTTCTGTAAAAAGCAGCAAGAAATTTTAAATCACGAACCTCTTGGTTTGTTTTAATATTGACTTAATTAGCGAAAAAGAAGATGGACTGTGATATCTAGAATTTAATATAATAAGATAATTAAAGTTTCTATGTAAATAGGTGTAACATAGCAGGTATTATATTCATCGGTAGCGGCCATTCATATTTGGGACAGTTTTCTGCAGCAAACGAAATAACGAATTATTTCAAATAAGAAATACCAAAGCCAGCATCATTCTTAACACGCTTTTATTAGCTTGATATGTATCTATGTAACGGAATTTTTGAATGTGATTTGCATCCCCTTCAAAATTCACATTGATTTGAAACTTCGCACACTTATCAAGGACCGATGACAATGCAATAATTTAAATAGTATGTCGCATTATCCTTGCCAGGATCCTCAGGATTTGCGATTAATTCATAAAACAACAACGATTTCTGCCAGTTCAATCTACTGTAAGCCGCGTAAAGAACTTTGTTCCAAAAAACACGCTTTTGTAGTTAGCCGCGCTAAAAATAGAAAATAAATAATCATTTTATTGTAAAAAGCGTGGGTGCTTGATGTCTTGTAAATATTTTGTGGATTTTATAAAATTAGCGTCATCATAAAAATATCTGAAAAGCACCCCACGCGGTTGAATGAGTTGTGTCAGTTTTAAAAAGGTTACAAGATATAACAAAAGACAAAAAAAAATGTCAAAAAGTTCAAGATCTGATTGAAGATATAGAGCTGACAATTAATCATGCTTTTGAAAACCACGCCAGTTGTAAACAATACTTCTGTGAAAAGTGGTGTATACAAGAGTTAAGAATAGACAAAATCTTTTTTTCAAATTTTCGCCGAGTTTTAAGTAGAAGGCCAAATACGCCATATGCCAATTTAATTAAATATATTTTATATAAAGTGATCTTGTATATGTTTCATCAATTCACCATTGATAAATGAGAACAGCAATTTTACAATTGTGATTACAAGAAACACTATCTGTTGTAACTTGCAGCTTGTTCATTATTTTTATTATAAATACCTATAAATGTATATATTATTAATGAATCATTCCATAATATTTTGTATTATTTTTATTTTGCCCTATCTGAAACGTTCTAAACTCTATAGAAAATGTGGTGTATGACATGACTGAAAATCACTTACAAAGATGTTTTACGTTTTCGTGGCCTCCAAATGTATTTTGTCAGCATTAGGTACCCTTCTGTATCTGAAACGAATATGAATATTGCATATGTATACGATACAAAAGTAAAGTAACAGGCTATGTAAGTCGCTATGCTAGGCACAGGCCTCTTACTTCTGAGAGAGGGTTTTAGGCAAGCAAATGTCCGCCGCGCTGCCCCAATGCGTGTTGGCGAACTTTACATGTCTTCGAATTTTTTTCATTCCTCAGACATATGCAGGTTTTCTCACGATGTTTTCCTTCACCGCCGAGCACGTGCTAAATCAGCACTTAAAATTGTAATTAGAAATTTCATTGGTGCTGCCGCGGATCGAACCCGGGAAATTTACATCGAGCGCTTAGACTCAGAGCTACTAATACAACACAAATAAGTACGATTCAACGAATGCAATAAAAACTCTTACGTACTTAAAACTTAAACACTTGATAGCTCGTAATGCCTACTGGACGAAGCTGCAGCACCACATCGTGCAATGTAATTGAAGATGCTTAACCGCGACATAACTCTCAGTGACACGCAAGCATAATAGGCAGTATATCACTTATTTACTTGACACCTCTGCAGTCTATTAATCTTTGCACTTTTCTAAGTAATGCAGAAAGTATTCACTAGACAGTGTTGACGTCGGCTAAAATTTCTGCGGTCACCGTTTCATCAAGGTTATTCAGGTTCCTTAAAGCCTTAATGTGTTTTTGTAGTGCCGTGTAGTGGTGACGTAAAGGAATCTATCACGCCATTTTGTCTCGTAGGTGTCGTAAAAGGCCTCCGATAAATAGTGGCATAGCCAACTTTTTACTCTAGACATAAAATGCTCCGATCGGCAACGAAGCAACGTCAGGTGTGACACGTCTGGAACCGCTAACGCCAACCCGCGTAACGATCAATGCAAATCCTCTCTACAATAGGATAGCACAATATAGCAGTGGCTAGTAATGAAGGGCTTTCTCGTATTTAAAAGAAAAGCTAAATAAATATTATATTTTCTTTAGCAGGCTTTTTCTTATCTTGGAACAAACTTATGAGAAATATTATGGTATTTTAATTAATGCTGTATCACTCCATTTCATTCGATGAATATCGTAAGACTATGGGAAATGCCAAAAGATTTCACAGCTTCCAATAGAAGGCTGTTTAACCATCTTTTACACGATAGAGCGAGTGGAGCATTATCAAAGGTGCAAGTAGTCTGATACTACCTGTAAAATGTGGCGATTATGGCAAATTTCAACTCTAACGACTCTGACTTTAACGGGCTGAATAAGAAGAGAAGAAGAAGAGGAATGTCTGTTATATCTCAAAAGCTGTTGATATGTAAGGAGACTGAATCCATATCTATGCCTATTTTCAGTTTATTTTGTAATCTTATTACACCGTGACCTCCACAGAATAAAGAAAGCTTTTTTCTGTTAAATATTACCTTAACCTAGTAATTGCTTCCGTAATATGTTATTTCAGAGTGATATGAAAGCCATATTTTGTTTTGATAAATATTGCGACGTAATCTATATTTTGCTTTTATAAATATATGACGGCTCCTGCACCATTGCACGTGCGGCGCCGGTGTAGCCTGTACAGAATTTTAAACACATGTGCACCGCACACCTGCACAACAACCTGCGGTGGCACCTATGTATCTAGCTACTTGTTTTGGCTTGTATAAAACAGAGGAGCGGCCGCCGTTGGGAAGTCTTGGCTCTGATGTGGAACGGTGTACTTGTCTTATTCCGTTACTAGTCATCCTCGACACATTGATAATTAATTCGTCCAAACGAATTATTTTATTTATTTATTTTTTATTTTATTAAAATTGGCTTTACCAACAACTTATGCACCAACATCTTCCCATATAAATGCTGACATAGTAAACAAAAAAAACTAAGTACACAGTCAATTACAGGTAAACACCATGGCATAACTTTTATCGCGACAATTAAAAGACGAATTTGTACTTATTGAATAGAAACACTGTAGTGTGCTATTATAAAGCACTAAAACAAACTGACCAAAAACAGAGCGGCAAGGTATGGATTTACAAAATTTAAAAAGAAAAAAATTAAAAAATTAAAAAGGAAAAAGTGTTTAACAAGGCAAATGTTTATAATCTGAGGTACCTATCATATAGACAGCCTTTCGAAACTTCTCCCAATGAAACATGGTTAATGTCGACGAGATCGCCAATTTGGTTAAAAGTCTGATCATCCTACAAATTGGAATGTGATCCCAAAACAGTTCGTCGTAATGGAGGACTGAGTGGTAATAGGGTTTTGTGAGGCCTTAAAATTAATCTTTTGTAAAAGTTCTGAGCAGTCTATGATATTGTGGAGTAATTTAAATAAAAATAACAAATCTGAAACTCTTCGTTTGGATAAACATCGCTTAAAGCGCTTAAGACGTGTCTCGTAACTGATATGCCTGTCTCTGCATACCCGAAGAATACGACAGATGCCGAAGAAAGCGTTGTACCCGTTCTATTCTCAATGAGCGAGTAGCGTAGTGTGGTCGCCAGATTACACTACCATACTCCAGTATACTTGATCTGGAGACTACAATAAAGGATTTTAGTTTTAATGTCTCGGAATTTTTACTTTCTTATAACAAAACCCACCATTCTCGATGCCCTGCTGATCGTTTGTTCCATAAGTGTGCAGGGTGAGTTTTGTATCCAATAGAACGCCTAAATCACGCATGATTTGTCTCCATAAGTATGTTGCCTGCTATTGTATATGAAGATGAAATTTTGTTAGTTTTCAGTAAATTTTGTGTGTACATTTTGAGCATTCAATTTAAGTCCGTTTTTACGCACCAAGAATTCAAGATGTCTAAACTTTTGAAGCTTCATAATATCGCTCTCATTATTTATGACTTTAGACAATTTCAGGTCGTCAGCGAACATATGTGTGAAGAATAAAGAAAGTGATCAGCAGATCATTAATAAATATATTAAATAATATTGGCCCAAATGCGAGCCTTTGCGGTACGCCAGAGGAAATAGAGTGTGTTAGATTGGCACCCATTGACTACCACATAAAAGGATCTATCGCAAATATGATTAGCCAATGCAGAATAGGTCCAGCGAAGCTTTACATTTTATTTTGAGAAGCACGTTGGGGAACTGTATCAAATGCTTTGCTGAAGTCCGTATAAATGGCGTCAACTTGCGATTGTTATCCATAGCTCCTAAGGTCTTCGTGAAGCACATGAGATTTGAAGTAGACCTTCTAGCCACAAATCCATGCTGTTTACTAGAAGTGTATGAAGTGATTTTTGTATATATGGGCAAATGATTGCTTTAGCAACTTAGCAAAAACAGGCAGGATAGAAATTGGCCTATAGTTCCGAACGTCTTGGTAACATCAGACTTATGAATCGGCACGACCTTAGCAAACTTCATCGCTTTGGAAATATCCACTTGTCAACGATTCATTTAAAATGAGCTTAAAGGCGCGATAAACTATTAGCACACAACACTATACATGGTGGAATATTATCAGAGCCTGCACTTTCGATATCTAGACCCTTAATACGTTTGAGAATATCATCGTGACTTATTGAAATATGTGCTAAACAACCGAGTTGATACTAATATTATTAGTTGCATTATCAAGAGTGACGGCTGTTTGCAATCACTATACACCTCCGAAAATAATTTGCAAACATTTCACAGATACCCTTACCTTCATAACTTGTGGTAGATCCATTTTTCATGCTGTTGGGTATGTTCCATGACCACCCTTTAGTTTGATATAAGACCAGAAGTACTTTGGGTTGTCAGCTATTTTTGCCTCTATGCTTCTAAGGTAATTTTTATAACAATCCGAAACTAGTTTCTTACATCTTTTTGACATCAAATGATAGGAAATTTCATCAAGCGGATTTTTGTATTTTTTAAATCTAATTCTAAACCTATTCTTTTCGCGCAGTCTTTTGATAAGCTCCTTACTGTACCATTGGGGATATTTATGTTTTTTCTGCCTTTGTTCCGGCACATGTTTCTTAATGGTGCAGTTAAGTTTATCATAAAACACATCTATCATTTCATCCACGTTCTTGGTTAGTGAAAAGAGTTCTGGCCATTGGACACTATTAAGCTCTAGATTAACTGCCTCATAGTCAGTTTTGCGAAAGTTCAGTTTATATTGTTAGGGTTAGCTAACATTGTGGCGAATTCGAAGCTCAGCTGAAATTCCAAGGGGGGATGAAGATTATCGACTACGCTCAAGAAGTCTAATGACTTGGATAGCTGACACATAGGGAGATCTACAAGAACTAAGTCTAAAATTTTACCCATTTTATTAACAATATTATTGACTTGTTTATAGTTATTAATATTACAAAAGTCCAATAAATATTGGCAAATAGCAGAACTATGGTAGTAATTTGCTTGACTTACCAAACTGCTCCCAATCTATGCTACCAGATTAAAATCACCAACAATACAAATATGGGACTGGTTATCTCAATAACAGAGTTGCAATTATCCACGAAATGCTTTATTAGCTGCATCGAGACTGGTGGTGGCAAATAAACGAAAAATACGAACCTTCGACAGTATTTGAAAATATATGTCAACCGCAACCCAGAGATCCTCGCAATGCTTTCCACATAGTTATCCTTTTCGAGTTAAGCTCTTTTGATACTGCTAATAAAACTCCACCCCTTCCTTTCCGTTATGAAAGCCAGACGTCTCTCTGTCCCTTCTAAATACCTTATAACGATCATCGAACAACTCAGAACTCATAATATTTTCATTTAACCATGTTTCACTTAATATTATAATATCATAGCTAGACGCTGTTAGATTTTGATAGAACGAATGAGTTTTAGTCCGAAGGCCTCTTACATTTTGATAGTAGACATTTAATTTATCGTATTTTATTTTGTTAACAAGTACCATAAATAAGATTACGAGTTTAAAATAAATAAAAAAATTAACAAAAAATAACAAAGTTTTAACTTATTTAACTTTACTTAGAGAGTCCATATCTCTTATGACTATAAAGTCTGAGTTGTCCGTTTCCATAAAATACGACCATGACGTATCCACACATGCTTGTATCCATTTTTCTTCGCAGCCAGCCTGGTAGCTGCGTGTAGCGCCTGTTGCCGGGGGACAGGTGTTCAACCACAAATACTGGTTTTTTCTTCCGCTGTAACCCTGGGTGGTATTTAACTTTTCCGATACCGGTCTAGGTTTATTGAATTTAATAGCTGCTGCCAGAAACAATCACGGTCTCGTGTGGCGAGCTGAACTATAATCGATCTAGGGCGAGCGTGATTATCGCGATGAATTTGGCAATTCTGGTGCAGTGCTATTTCTCCGAGATGGGAAGTCTATAACATTGCTCAATTTTGATACTATGTTTGTAAGGTTCTCCTCTTTCTTTTCAGACACATTGTATTTCAATATTATTTGAACGAGCGTTTTGTTCAAAGTTATTTAGCCTGAATGATAAGTCTTTGATGGTAGATTTCATCAGTTCGTTCTCTCCGACCAATTCTCGGACCGTTTCACTTGTTTTCTTGTTTTCCTTGATCATTTCGTACTGATCACCACAAAGGTAATGGACCTCTCAGATCTTTATCTCATTCCTCATGGTGCCTAGTTCAGAGGTCATAGATCGAAGAGTGTTTGTTAGTTGCACCAGAAGAGTCTCAAATTTTCCCCGTGATGTCTTCCACTATAGCTCTTAGATCATCCTGGTAATAGGAGCTCTGAGTCCACTGCTTCCGGTGGGGAATTGGGTGACTGTCTTTTGTGTTCGTATTGTAAACATTTGGATTTAAACGTACAGGTGTGTTGTCTTTGTTGATGGTTTCGTATTAGAATTTACAAGTAGGGCATATCCAACTCCCAGTTGCATCGCTTGCACGTGATTGACACGTTCCCAAGCATTCAAGTGAAACGTTTGACCAGAAGTATTGCATTTCTAAACTGTTTACTCACCATCCAATGAACAGCAGCCCCAAGATAGTGTTAGATTATCCATTATAAAAGTTATAAGAAATGCAAAAAATATTAAAGCCAAAAAGAAAGAAAAAGAAAATAAAAAAATAAAAATAAAAAAAATTTGTTTGTTTTCAGGCGGGGTTTGAACCAGCTCTCTAGAGTGCAGTCCGTGCGTCTACCGAATCGGCTATCTGTGTTAGTAACTCTCTGACGAAACAGTGATACACTTCAGTAGATACACTGTACACAATACGCAAGTGTACCGAGTAGTAAGGTCCAAAGTCCAGGTTATTGTTCGACGACGAATTGGCGTGTAGATAAATATTTTCTTACTAAACCCGCACACAATTTATGGCGATATTACAATTTATCCTCCGCAATTTCACTTTTCACAAGCACAGTCAGATTCCTTGGTTTAACGTTTATTTTGATACTGTCTTTCAAGATAAACATACACTATTTCACCAGTATATAATTTAAAACCCGGAGCGTTTGTAAAGCGTCTTGCCTTGTCACTACCCACTACTACCTGAATTACCTTGAATTAATTATTATTCTCAACTACAAAATTAGTCTCTGTACAATTTATAGTTTGTATTAAGTAATATATTGTAAATTAACCTTTTATTAAATGAAACTAATTTTACGGATTATATCGCGTTTAATTTTACTTTTAATTCCCGACGTTACGGTGCTTTACAGCACCATGGTCTGAGGGGACTGAGTGTTGACGTCCCAATGTCATAGTTAGTCCGGCTACCTTCAGTTTTTAATATTAATTTTGGTTCGATCAACGCAGAACGAGCTTACAGTATCTTGAAGTCTAGCAGTGGTATACTTGGGATTGGATTTAATTTTATTAATTATGGGATCCCAAGCAGATGGTAGCACCCAGCTATCTTATTTGTGACCTATTTGTGTGTGTGTGTGTGTGTGTGTGTGTGTGTGTGTGTGTGTGTGTGTGTGTGTGTGTGTGTGTGTGTGTGTGTGTGTGTGTGTGTGTGTGTGCAGTGTAAGACAGCAAGAAAACATAAGAGGATGGTACGTTCTCAGACAGACTTCTAGAAAGTAAAAGTCCACACAACCTGGTAGAAGTCTTTAGTAAAGCTTACTACACTTATAGTTACAAATAATAGTTGCTAACATAATATGCCGTGTGGTGCCGTTGCAAAATATCCACTACCCCATATCATCTCGTGAATGTTGCAAGAGGCGACATAGTTTTACTATAAGTATAGGTTATACATATCAGAGAGGTGGTCACATATATGAAAAAAAATCCACCTCTAAGGCTTGAAAAATAGGGTTTTATATGACTTTGAAAAGTTACATTAATATTGCGATATGAAGAGTTGTTTATATGTTTTTTTTGTGTTCGTGATACGATTTTTTTTTTTATTTTTTTTTTTACAAGAGGCTGATTTATTTTACTATCAGATGTACATCTGATATTAAGTCCCACAACAAGTCTCTAACTACATGTGAGAACTGAGATAGAATGTGTCATATATTAACAGTTTCCTGTCAATAATTCGTAATATTATATGACTCACGGGACAGAGAATGTGTTAAGTTACAGGTACCGTTACCGTTACCGGTGACAGGCAAGCGTCAAGGTCCTCACGTCTTGTACCGCGATAGTCAATCCACCAGCCAAGCGTAACGCTTAAGGCAAATCCTCCCTAAAGGAGAGACCCATAACTAAAAATGATATAAAATACTAATTATCCAGGACTTTTTTAAATAACAGCTTAGCATCATGTATGTTAAACAATTAATAACACAAAACAAATTAGAAATAGCTACTTTACGCTATTAACTTATACATTTACGGAGACACTCAGAGAGAATATTATGGAGTCAAAGTGAATGTCGATTTGATCGCGATACAGCGATCAAACCAGTGGTAATTAAACAAAGAGTGACTTTCAAAAGTATTATTTATTATCTCTATTGAATAAAAAATTCTGTTTCTGTTTCTGTTAAATATTTCTGTAAATGGTCTTATAGAAACAATTAATCCGCCGTGTCAGGTGCAGGAGCTATTATTAGAAGGAGAAGAGGTAAAATTTTGTTTTAGAGATTGTTTTGTCTGCAATTATGCATAAAATGAAAAATAAATTAGCCAAAAGCATAACTGGCATTATACTCAGGCCCATCAAATGGTATGGAAAAAATGTTATTTTACCAGGTTTCAAAAATCAATCAAAATTCAAAAATGATAAATAATAAAATCAAAAAATGTAGATCTGTGTGTCTATATACATATATTTATTTACAGCCGCTTAGTAACTGACGTTTACTCAGTACCTATATAACATCCTGCAGTCACGCCAAAACAAAGAGGAGAATCACTGTACAAAAGTAATAATTAATTGCAAAATTTTGTGATAAAATAAAAATACAAACATATCCAAGATACCTAATACGTTACAGAAAAAATATAAAAAATAATAAAGTAATGAGTTTGTGTCAGTTTTTAAAAAGGTTACAAGATATAACAAAAAGACAAAAAATAAATGTAAAAAAGTTCAGGATCTGATTGACGATATAGAGCTGACACTTAATCACGCTTTTGGAAACCACGCCAGTTGTAAACAATACTTCTGTGAAAAGTGGTGTACATAAGAATTAAGAACAGACTAAATCTCTCTTTCAAATTTCCTATATAAATATATTTTATATAAAGTGATCTTCTTTCATCAATTCACCATTGATAAAATGAGAACAGCAATTTTACAATTGTGATTACAAGAAACACTATCTGTTGAACCTTGCAGCTTGTTCATTATTTTTATTATAAATACCTATAAATGTATATATTATTAATAAATGATTCCCATAATATTTTGTATTATTTTTATTTTGCCTTATCTGAAACGTTCTAAACTCTATAAAAATGTGGCGTATGACATGACTGACAATCACTAGCAAAGAGAATATAATCGCTACGTTTAATCACTAGAACATTTTATCTAGGTACAAAATGATGTTTTGTGGACTCAAATGTAAAATGTATTTTGTCAGTATTAGGTAGTCAGGTAGTAGGTCAGTATTACCTTCTGTATCTGAAACGAATATGAATATTGCATATGTATACGATACAAAAGTAAAGTAATAGGCTATGTAAGTCGCTATGCTAGGCACAGGCCTCTTACTTCTGAGAGGAGGTTTTAGGGCGAAATGTCCGCGCGCGCTGCCCCAATGCGTGTTGGCGAACTTCACATGTCTTCGAATTTTTTAATTCCTCAGACATATGCAGGTTTTTCACGATGTTTTATGATGCAGTATGAACTTACAGTATCTTGAAGTCTTGCAGTTGTATACTTGGGTTGGGATTTAATTTTATTAATTATGGGATCCCAAGCAGATGGTAACACCAGCTATCTTCTCTATTGAAATTAGGATGTTTTTGATTTCAATAGCCTCGCAAATTATCCTTGGAAGGAATCGGTGTTCTATTTATTTATTTATTTATTTAACAATTTATGTACCCACAAACAACGGAAACGACACAAAATGATGAAGAGTTTGTACAAGGGCGCTACTTATCTCGTAATATAATAAATAAAATATATATATATATATATATATAGTCATAACTAAATATATATAAATAATAAAAGTAAAATAAATATCAAAGATATGAACCTTAATAGAGACAGAGTTAAGTAATGTTCTTGAATAATGTCACTGTTTTGATTTCTCGAATGGGAGGAGGAAGTGAATTCAGAGTCTTACCATGTACAGAGAATGAACAGGAATATAAATGAGCTTTAAGGATGGGAATTTTAAGGGTTTAAGGTGAGATCTGCAAACTGCATCTGAGGATTTTAAAGGTAAATCGATTACGGAGGTTTGAAGGAAATTTGACTGCGTAAGATGTTAAAAAGAAGACAAAGGATACGAGTATTCCTGCGAAATCGGATCGAGGAGCCACTTTTAGCTGACTCCATAAGGGTCCCTACAGGTGACCATAATTAAGATAGAGATATTTTTACAACATATTTATTTTATAAGATAGGAACGCGCAATACAGTTGATGGGCAACTAGCTACTGACTGCCATTCTTAATACTAAGTAGAGAGGTACAATATTACTAAGTATACATATATGTGCTGCTTTCTGTATACACACTTAAGCTGCTTTCTGTATTTACAGACGTGGTCAAACTTCTTGAGTCCAAAAATATACCGAATGCAAAGGTTTTGCAATCGCTCAAGTTTGTTTAATTGCTCCTCTGTTTCATCCAAAAACAGACATCAGCGTAATCTAAGATTGGTAAAATGAGAGTTTGAACAAGAGAGATTTTAGTTGATAAGGGTAATATCTTTGAAGTCGTTTTAACGAGTGAAAAGCACAATGAACTTTTCTGCTTAAGTCCGTTATATGAGCATCCCAAGATAACCTATTGTCAATAATAGGCCCAAGTTCTTCGCAGATTCCGAATAAGCAATTGATGTGCCATTAATTAATCACATCTGGCAGAGTGCATTTATCAATTATACTATTAGTATATCTGCTACTACTATTAACGCTTGAGACTTACTTGGATTTATAGTTAAACCATGGGAACTGGACCAACAACCAATTCTATCCAAATCGTCATTCAGTGCATCTATCGCCAATTTAGCCTCAGATGCCTCAAAATGACGGTAAAGCTGCAAATCTTTTGCGTAAAGATGGAAGTTGGAGGATATTATTTTGTTATAGAATTAATAAAAACGGTGAAAGTAAAGGAGACAAGACGCCACCTTGGGGTACACCTGCAATAAGATTACAGCAGTTGAAATAAGTGTCATTGGAGCGGATACATCGAGATCGTCCCCGAATATAGGAATCAAACCAAAGAAATGGCTGAAGATTAAACTTTTCCTGAATCGCTATTTGAAAGTGAGTCATGAAAGTAGTGCCTTTTAGCATCTATACACAGACGATTGCAGCGGTTACGCAAAATCTTAAACTTGATTAGATTTCTTTCCAAGGGACAATGTTTATATCTACTTCTGGCTTTAGCTCTACGCACCATAAGCTCTTTTATCTCTGTTGTAATCCACGGTGCAGGACAATGTTTTATTTTATACGTTTGAGAGGTGCATGGCAATCATTTAACTTTAGCGAGGATTTGTGGTCTATCAAATCTAATGTAGTAACGGTAGCGTTCACAGACTGCAGACTTCCCGAAGCGTCGATTCTTCACATCAGCTATGTGTTCTTTAACGCGGGTTTTTATTGATCTTTTAGTTTGTCCTATTAAGAGACCATTCCCAATCAAGCTTGTATACACCTGCATCTTGCAGAGGCATTACACTTGACTGATGGTAAAACTGACTAATCTTCTTCGGCGGCAGTATGTTTAAATGGAAGCACGCTTCAAGATATAGCCAATCTTGTCAGTGACACCTCTGACATATGGCAGTACAGCAGGCACTCGCTCGACTGTGGCCGGCTTCAATCGTTCACTGTGACGTAGGCACGGGACCCAAAGCTTGTTGTCGTGCAAAACTTGCTTGACGTGTTATAGCTCGGCGGCCAGGTGTTTACTGTCACAGATCCCTCGTGCTCTCTGAAACAAAGATTTACCTACGGTAGCTAACTGTGAAGGATGGTGGTGCGAATCATCGTTTAAATATCTATCTGTATGGGTCTTTTTTCTATACACAGTGTGGCTCAAGGTATTATCAGGATTCCAAATTACTAACACATCTAGAAAAGCTAAAGAATTGTTTGCCTCTAACTCCATTGTGAACTGAATTTTAGAATTTATGGAGTTAAGATGGTCTAAAAATGCAGTTACTTTATCTGAAGGTAGAATTGTGAAAGTGCCGTCTACGTACCGCTTGTATAATCTTGGATTTACGAGAGAAGTAAGCAGGGCTTTCTCCTCAAAGTCTTGCGACAATGGGAGATACAGGTGAGCCCATCGCCACACTATCTACTTGCTTGTAGAACTCTTCCTTCCACAATAGGTAGCCAGATGTAAGGCAGTGTCTGAGTAATACTGCATATTCAGTATGTACTTCTCGCGAAAGAACATCGATTCCTGCCAAGGATGATACGTGAAGCTATTGAAATTAAAAAATATCCTAATTTCAATAGAGAGGGAGGCTGGTACTACCACCTGCTTGGGAACCTGTAATTAATAAAATTAAAACTAACCCAAGCATACCACTGCAAGACTTCAAGACACAGTTAGTTCATTCTGCGTAGATCGGACCAAAATTAATAATTAAAAAGCTGAAGGTACTCCGGATTAACTCTGACATCGGGACGTCAATCACCTCAGTCCCCGTGACCATGGGTGCTGTAAAGCACCGGAACGTCGGGAATTAATAAAAATAAGATAATTAAACGCGATATAATCCGTAAAAGTAGTTTTATTCAAAACTATTCGTCAGACCTTGATAAAATTTATATGGGTCTACGTGAAAAGCACCAGCTTTTCAAATAAAGAATATCGAAATAGGTTCGCGCAGAAAAAAAGTTGAGGTAACACAAAAAAAAGAACACACAGTCGAATTGAGTACCTCCTCCTTTTTGATGTCGGTAGAAAAACGGCCGGAACTCATCAACAGAAAAGGAGTGGTCTTTCATCATGATAACGACAGATCACACACATCTTTAGCCACTCAGCAAAAATTGAGAGAGCTTGGTTGGGAAGTGTTAATACATCCATCATATAGTACTGACTAATCTCTTCAGAATTCTTTAAGTAGTGTTAGGTTAACATCAAGAGAGGACTGTTAAAACTACTTGTCGCATTTTTTTTAATCAAAAATCGAAAGACTTCTACAGTAACGGGATTATGTCACTACCTACAAGATGGCAACAAGTTATCGAAAGAAATGGCACATATATATTATAATAAAATGTAATTATACTTTGAAAAAAACAATGTCTTGAATTGGTATATAAAATACGAATAAACTTTTTCTACGACCTTATATAATAATAATTAATATAGCTACCATGGATTCTTGATACTGAACTGTCATTAGATTATTGTTTGTTATATGATAAAAATGTTTTACATTTAACGTTTCCTAACTTAATTAATTCTAATGTAATTAGGGTTTAAGAGATATTTTAATTTTACAAAACTTTCAAATATTTAAGGAGTTTTTGACATTCTCGTGAAATTCGATGATGTCATACAACCTTCGGTTATAAAATTCTAAAATTCATAATTAATGCTTATTTTTCTCAACATATTCGATTTTTAAAGCTTGATGAGTTTTATTATTTTATTAGTTTATCTTCACCACTGAAGTTCGAAATCTTAAACTTGCTACAACACTCTTTCAAGTATCGTTGCTTCTGCGCCTTGATAATGTCAGTGAAATGGTTAATGTTTTTTACGCAACCTTACGCAAAGTTATTGCAGCTCATGTCCATCTGACTAAACCTAAATGCAATGGTTATCCGGCATGGTTCCGCGGAGACCTCATCATAGTCTTAAAGGAAAAAAAAAGTCTTCGTTACAAAACATATCATAATTCCTTAGATAATTTCAGTTATGAAATACTAAAAACAAGAAGTGAAAAATTATTATCTTTAAGTTATAATAACTACTGTAACAGAATCGAAAGCAGCATCTCACAAAACCCAAAATACTTTTGGACTTTTTTAAAAGATAAAACTTAAAAATAGAAGTAATACTTTATCATCTATGTTTCTGGAAAATGAGTTAGCTGAGGATAATGTAAAGATTAGTGAGTTGTTTGCAAAAAAATTTTCATTAATTTACCATAATGCTACATCATCTACTAATTTGTATAACTGTAACATAAAAAAAAATCCTAGAAATCGGTGAACATACATAAAAACACACGCGTCGATTATAGAAACAATATCAAAACACCAGCTACACAATCGGTGAAATATAAGAGTATGTACGACTTTTGAATATAAAGTTATTCAAAAGAACAATAAAACATTGTACATTTGTCGACTGCTCAAACAATTAGTCAAGTTTAAAAAATTGCTAAAAGCTCTCGAATAATGGAACGATTTCCCGCCAAAGCGCAAGTTTGTTTTCTGCAATATCTAAAGAGATTTTTTTTTAAATAATCCCGTTGAATTAATAAACTTATGATTATAGGGCAATTCATTAGTTTATTCTATAGTCTAGTCTAGTCTATTTATATCAAATATTTAAGTAATACATCATTTCATTTTAACTAATTAAATTGTTTCTCTAATTAAGTAAAACTATTTTCAACAATACCACATGATGGTAAGTGGTGATGAAGCCTGAGATGGAAAATGACACCTAATTCTTATTTACTCTTGCCTTGTAGATACCCAGATTTTAATCGGACGGAAAGGAAAACACCGGAAAATTATTACACTCTTTTGCTATACGCATTACGAATAATAAAAATATAGGTTTGGAGACCTACCGACGGTCTGTTTGTCAAATATTGGGAAATGGAGGAAGGAATGAAATCATGTAATAATTGCGCATAAGCTCCGTAATATACCGTTGATGTCGTAAGAGGCGGCAGATGGAAATGAAACGGGAGATAGGGTAGGAGCGTCTTCCTGGATAACAACTCAAATTAATAGAAAAATGCGGTCGCCAACCTGCTTGCCAAGCGTGGGAACTATGGAAAATAGTGTAAAAATGTCTTTGGGGGAGGACTATGTTCAGTAGTGAACTTTTGATAAGCTGTAATTAATGAATTACGAATGGGAGATGACGGTACAACCCTCTTGTTTACGTCAGGCGTAAAGTGCCTAGACCGACGGTAGAGAGTAGTTTTGAAGGTGCGAGACCTCGGGATGTGGTATCGTCAATCCGCCTGCCAAGCGTGGCGAATAGGGCAAATCCTCCCTAAAACGGTAGAGGCCTCTTTCCAGGAATGTACTTTTACGGGCTGGTGAAGAAGTAGCAGGGCACTCAATCAGGAGAGTACATCACGTAGTTGGAGAAAACGTTGCCATATTTCTCCTGGCATAATTACTCCTGTTTTCTTAGGCTATGCAATAGTAACCAATGTGTTTGAAACATATTATAATACTTAATAAGGAACCAATTCTGAAAGTTTCCTTTTCTTAAATACCTATTAATAATTTTCTGCAATGAATCATTGAAGAAATAAGTACAGTAACGCTTATTAAAACGTCTTTTTGTAATCAGCGATCTGTAAACGTCCAATTTGCACACCAAGTAAAGAGAAAACAGACACAGTGAAGGAAATCTAACAAGTTCACAAAAGTAATACTTCTACCCTATTTTTATTTATTCAAAAAAATAAATTCATGAACCCAAAAATTTTTAAATGATTAATTGATCAATGGAAACAGAGATCTTTTATGTTGTAACACACACAAACTCTAACAATAAGGCTATTGTTCTTGAAAGTAGAATTGTCTAATGGAATTGGTTTGGTATTGGTTATAAATGGAATATCTTTATAACTCGCCTCCAGGGGAACACTAGAATTCCTTTGAATAATGTAGTACAAGAAATTAACATAACACTCATGCATTATATTCCAATATTTTCAGAAGATAAATGACTTCTGAAAAAATTCTCCATTTTTGTATAAAGACTAGAGTGAACTTCTTGTTTTTTTTTATACTTTAAACCAAATTGGAATAGATTTTTTTTTAAAAAGAATCTTACCCATACACTAGTATTATATGTATATATTTAGTAGCATCGTGGAGGCAGTTTACAAACATAAATTGCACGAGGACAAACATCCAGACCCGGAACAATTATTTGTAGGCCATACAAATACTTGTTCCGTGCGGGATTCGAACCCGCGGTCCCCAGTGCAACAACTCATTGCTAAGCCACTGCGCCACGGAGCCGTCGATATAATGGAACAAGGTTGAATCCCCTCATGTGCCAGAAAGCTTGGCTAATATTAGCCGATTTTACAAAGACGTCGTGCGAGGAAGAAAACTTCGCACAAAAATTGCACGGTGGTGTACCGGCAAGCATCCAGATGGTATTGCGAATTTTGTAGCGATGCGCGATCCTGAAATTTAGCGGCTGAAATCAGCCCAAACAATTATTCTGAGCACTCCCCGAGTTAGATAAAATAGAATATGCAAAGGAATGCAATATGCAGCGCCAGTGAGTCAAACCGATCAGAAAGATCTCGGTCGTCGACTATTCGCTGAATGCGGTCAAGTGAAACAAATTGGCACTGGAATGCTCCGTTCCAAAAATAAAAACAGTATTCCATGTGGGGCCGAAATTATCCCTTATTTACACTTGAAATAATGGGCACTATTATACAATTGCAAGCGGTGTACCGTAATGAAATACAGTCCCGCTCTACTTGGCACGCTAAGCTTTTTAAAGACAAATTAACTTTCCCTTTCAAGTGACCGCGGAACTGAAGTCATTCGATATGTCGACGCCGAGTATTCCGATGCTGACTGGCATCTCTGGTCAAAGCTGATCTCTAGGAGGCAGTAGTGATAATGATGCAATTGGCTGTCTTGCTCTTTAGACCTGAATAGAATAGAATAGAATAGAATAATATTTATTCAATATAGATTATTACATAATACTTAATGAAAGTATTTTTTTTATTTACCGCTTCATTTTTTTATTTACTATTTCCCACTTCTGAACACAGTAGTGGGTGCACAACTCCTTGGTTGCAGGAAAAAAGAGTGTCAACAACACAGACGAGTGCTTCAACAGAAGGGGAGCCCAACCACCCATTAATTACCATTTAGTCTTTTTTGTTTTGAATAAAAGAACAATATTTTTATTAAAGATTTTCTCAGGATTGGTAGCATAAAAAGAAAAAAGACATTAGGCGCAATGTAGATTTAAGCGCTACCATTCGTTCGAGTCTCTTTTCCTTTTAACTTTAATAAATTGATATTTTATAAAAGGCGACGTGGTAAGAGTCTAAGAGTCTAGTCTAGTCTAGTATAGTCTTTCTAATAGTAAGATCTATCTACTCGTATTATGTTGTGACAAGGATAGGTAAGTGGCAGGATTCCGTTTCTGCTTACTAGTCCGTCTGCTTAGATATTACTCTCTAACTTATAACAGTTGCCAAGCAGCAGTGCATACACTGCTACTCGTGTTCCAGTATGTAGGGTATAGAGAGCCAGAATAATTACAGGTTGTAAGGCATTCTTTTATTAGTCTGTGATCTTTCTCCGATTAAGCCGATCAATTCTTGCTACAACCATAATATAAGCGTGGCTCTACCACTTAAGAAATTTCTAAATTAATTTAAAATACTAATATTCTTGTACGTATGTTACTTGATATCTTTGTCAATTGTGAACTGATTTTAATAGATTATTTTTTATAAAATAGGTTAAACATAAGGGATGGTCTCATATAAATTTAAACTCATATTAGTGGTATAATGGTGGATGAAGAGCACACAGCCCATCTGATGGTAAGTGGATGCCGTGGCCCATAGACATCTACATTTATCCTCGATTTAGAATGAAAATGCAGATACATTGTCTACCCAGAGGATTAAATTAAAAAAGGGTCTCCGGTTCTCTACACTCAACATACGAAACACAGCAACATTGAGCTGCTATTTTACATTGTTATTCTGTGAAAGCGTGGTCCTTCCCCGGTCAAGCCTACCCATTCGCGCTGCAACTATAACATAGCTGCAACATGGCTCTACCACGTATGAATAAATATATATAATTTTACATTCTGAAGTCAAGGCTTTATTCTTCTATAAACTATGTCTATGCACCGACTTCAGAACGTGAAATTATTTTCTTTATTTTTAGTTTTTTGAAGTCTGCTTTTAATTTTTATTAAACAGATTTTTTTGCTAATGCACGTGCTCTAAGAACCCCTTTTAGAAATGTGAGAAGCCCTGTATTCAGCTACACAGCTGAGTACAGGCCTTCTCACATAACCTTTAAGCCTTTGTACGAACACTCGTACAAAGGCTGTAAATTTGCTTACTTATGAAACTTTACTTCACTTTATTGTTACGTGCTAAACATAAGCTTATACTTCAGTTGCAATATTTTTAATTCATTATGATATTTCTAGCCATCGCAAGAGGTAAGTAAGTAATATATTTAAATAAGTTAATGGACTCTCTAATGCCGCCACTACACAACGAAATTAGTATGCTTAGGTAAAGAAACCCTTACTTTAATCATTCGTTTGAGGTTTATCGATATTATTCTTTGGATTGTTTTTATTTTGTTTTATAGAAGAAGAAGCAAACGAACATGCGGTTCACCTGATAGTAATTGTCGATCGCCGCCCATGAACAACTGCAACACCCGGGGAGGGAGGAGTAAGCTCGTTTCTTGAAGGTCCCTTAGCCGTATCGGTCCGCAATAACAGCGGTGATAAACGATTCCACAAAGAAGTCGTGCGCGGAAGAAAACTAACCCAAAAATGTCAAGGAAAACAAACAAATATACTATCACCGCCATCTTTTCGAAAATTTTGCTTATAACAGACTACTCTTCCATTTATAATTGCAGATGTTTTTAGAAAACGTTTGTGTTATAATTCTGTGTTATAGGAGAACAACGAAAAGAGTTCTAAAAATGTTACTACCATTACTGCTACCGTTAAAGTCTATCAAAAGTCCACCGCTGAACATAGGCCTAAAGATTGCATCATAGAGGGTGAATAGTTGTCATAGTTGCCACGCTTGGCAGGCGGGTCGGCAACCGTAGTTTTATTTTTATTTTTCAGTTGTAACTTACACCGCCACTACACGGTTAGTTATTAATAACCATTGTTTCACGTCAATTCAGCTCGTCGTCTTATATGAAGCGTGAAATATCCGTTAAAAAACGATATGTCGTCAAACATTGGCCTTGTTTCGGAACATATTGATGAAAACCAATTGTCAGCAACCATTTACTAGTTCGGTATAGCAGTGGAGCATTTGGCGTCGTTGCTGGGAGTCGCGGGTTCATATCTCGCATGGAACAAATATTTCTGCGCCTATAATGCACCGGTTCTGGACGTTTGTTCATCGGCAATTTATGTAGGTTAAGCGCTTTTCGATACTGGAGGAATCCTATCGCGGAGAGATGTTTCGTTTTCACTTCTTCTTCTTCACCAGCCCGAAGAAGTCCTCGTTAAATTACACAACTGGACATGGGCCTCTTCCGATGTAGGGACGATTTGCCTTAATCGCCAAGTTTGGCAGGCAGATGGGCAATCGCAGTACCTAGATTTCTCAAACCTTTAATGCTTCTCCCCGTTGCCGGTCTGAGTATTTTACGTGTCATGTAAACAAGATAGATATACCGCCATACTATGTTTTTTTTTTCACCAAGAAGTATACCGTTTTTGATGGTAATTTATTGACAGTTTTACACAGTAGGGTACATAAAATGGCTTTAAGTATATATTGTTAATCTCTATATACATTGTTGTATATATTGTTAATCTCTAAGACAAGATAACGCTACATCTTCATCATATTATTTCTTTTTTTTTAAACTTAAATGTAACACCTTAAGGTAAAGGGTACATATGGCGGACTTAATGTAATGTGGCATACTCTGCCAGTCAACCCTGGGTGCCAAAGTCAATTTTAGGCAGGTGCGCAACATAATACATTAATAAAGTGTACATATATTAAAATATAATATATACATGGTACATACATACACATCATATATTTAAATATACATACATATAATATACATTTACATACAATAATACATACATACATATATGTATTGTGTATACATGTTTATAAAGTTTATATATAAATATCCGTATTATATATAAATAAATAAATATTTGAAGAAAAAAAAAATAATGTCAGTTAGTAAGTGCCCTCAGGTAATGTTGTCGTAGAAGTAATTTAAAGGAGTTTTTATTTGTCGCATTCTTAATATCATTAGGGAGGGAGTTCCAAAGATGTATAGCTTGTATCGTAAAAGGGGACCTATGCTGTGGAAACCTTATCCTCAGACGGTTTGATTGTCGTGGTGTTCGAACGTCAATCGAATGAAGAAAATGAAAGTTATCCTTGAGATAAGAAGGCGACCTTGGATCGTTTAAAATTGAATAAAGTACAAGTAAAATTCTAGAGCATCGCCTTTGACGTATAGGTAGCCATTTAAGCTTTGAACGATAGGAAGATATGTGGTCATACTTACGTAAACCTAAAATAAACCTTATGGAATTATTAAAAGGGCGCTCCAACTTATTTAGAAGATTTTGTGACAGATCTGGGTAACATACATCTGCATAATCGATAATAGGTAGAATGAGGGAATGAACATGCGTAAGCTTGGTTTTGAAAGGTAGGAAATTTTTAAGACGATAAAGGGAACGCAAGGTGGCAACAACTTTAATTTCAGCCCATGCAGAAAAACGCTGACCTGAGCGAACCGATTGATGGCGGCCGCGAATATAAGAAAAAAACCACTCCAAGGCTGGGGATGAAAATTTAAGGTGTTTGAGGATAGATAGGAGGATACCATGATCAAAAAAGTAAAATGTTGAAAGCGTTTGAAAAGTCAATAAGCGCTACTACCACTGTTAATTTCTGCTCATCCAAGCTATTACATTATTACACATTTATTTTACACCGAATAAAATTAATTAAAAAAAATTCTGCCACGCACGACCACATTATAAATTTACTGTAATCCGCGGTTTTACAGGACCTAATATACGTTATATACTTCGATATGTACGTTTTTATAGGGCCCTTCACGCAAAAGTCTAGAAAATTTCAACTAGATTAAATTTTAAATTGAAGTGAGAGGTAGTTAGTAGCTGAGCGCTCGCTGTAAATTTCATAAACTTTTAAATTGTTAACTGCAATCTTAAGTGCTGATTTACCACTCGCTCAGCTTATATTTCAGGGGTGTCCCATATAAATTTGGAGAAAACATTCTACCCCTAAGGATGTAAAATAGGGCCTGAAGTTTTTATTGTAATTTTATACGTAACGTATTTAACGTTTGTACGTTTGTATTGTATAACGTATGTAACGTTTCTATTGTATTTAGACGACATTGTAACTGTTACCTTGAGATTTTTATAGTCCTTAGTCCGATCAAAAAGTTCAAATAATTAAACATTTAATAATAAGTCAAAGCTGACTTGAAGTAACTAAAAAGAATAAAGTAATTTCCATATACTTGCTTCTGAAATCGGGGCTTTTATTCTTCTATATACTATGTCTTAGCATTGCATTAGCATTTTTGTCTTTTAAATGATTATATTAATAATCAAACGTATCTGAAAGATAACGTCTCATATATATTTAAATAACGAAATTTAAACGAGCTAGGTACATACTTATTCAATATTCTATCGAAAGCTTTTGAAAGCACGTTTGCTATTTTAGGAATAAAAGATTCTTATTAAGCAAAAGAATATCGACACTTTGTAACAAAAGACGAGCTCCTTCAGCGAAACGAGCATTGTCCTTAAAATATAACATTAAATCAGTTTCAGAATCAGGGCTTATCAACGTAAACGTTAACATGCTGTTGTTTTGACTGGGTTTGTACTGTTTATATCTAGTACTTCAAATAATGACTCGGTATACGAGTTACCTATAATACTTTGAATAGTTAGATTTTGTCATCCCTTGGGTGTCGCAAAACGAGAATGGGAAATGCCAAAAAATCTCAGGTCCTTCTATAGATCACAACTATTTAGATCAAGCCAAATGCAAATTGACCAGACCATCAAAGTTTTGTGCCAGCTGATGCTAGGCACAGATGCTGACATCTGGAATTGGTAATGTAAAACCTAAGTAACCTGTCTAGAATCTTGAACATAGGACTGGTGATCCGTTCATATTATGTGCATGTGCAAATTCGTATAATTTGAATTCAAATTGAATACCTGGATGATCGCATCACAGATCGATTTCAACGAATATTTATCGTCATGTATTTAAAAATAATTATGTTTCAATTAACTTTCAGTCAGCTCCCGCCATTCAGGATGGCCCAAAGGCCACCCCAGCCGCACCTTAACCTACTGTAAGTGATATTGTAAGATTGGTGTAATGTTGACAAAACCACTTTTAACCAATATAATTTGGTCAAAATCACTATTACCCAATATTTTTGCAGTTAAAAGTAGCTTTGACCAACGTCCTTAGCCAAAAGTACTTTTGCCTGATTTTGGCAGTCAAAAGTGGTTTTGACCGGTTATGAGTTTTGACTGTAACATCTATACTAAGGAAGAGCACTGTAATCTGATATATATTTATCTAAACCAGGCTTTTAAAGTCAAGCTTGTTAAAAGTGAGTTTAAATCGAAAACAAAATCAAAGGAGACAGTTTCTTTTTGTATGGAGAATGGGACCACAAAAACTGTGATGACTCGTAATGAAATGTATGTAGATTTATTCCTTATAATCTCTAGATTACTATAGTAATATTAGTTGTACCATATATAAAGAAATACTGAGAAAATAACAATCAAACGGCAATCTCATTATAACCTAAAATGCCATACGGGCGACGGTCTAATACCTAGTTTTTATTGATATCCTATGTTATAATAGTGCACTGTGAATAATAAACAGTATTAAAAACTTGTAGGTTCTTCAATTCTTAAGTACTACTTGGTGGATGGAATTTTTTTAGTCGTACCGGAGTAAACAGTACGAATAAACAGACGCAGTGATGTATTGATTCTTAACTGTATTTATTATTTATTGTAGTGTATTGAATACTAAGCACAGAATACATTACAAATGTATTCAAGTGAAACAAAAGTAAGCCAAAACTATGCTCAACTAATTCTAAAAACAAGCACACATGTACTTATTTATCTAATATCATTTGCAACCAGTAACACGGTTTTAGGTGCATGTGTACATCCAACAATGAACTTTTAAGGGGTGTTTTGCGAGTTTTACCTCTACGGCGATTGAGAAAATAAATAGCACGAGACGTTTTGAACTGGTCGTGTTAGGATAAAAAAACTCTGTATTGTCACTGTATTTGTTATTGTAAAATCATCACATTCTTAAAGCAGTATTAAAAGTGACACATGCCACCAGGTGCAGTGTCAGGACATTGTTATTAATATGTATTGATTAAATAACATGTTTACATTCCAAGCACCATTAAAACCAAAATGACTGGATAGTAACATATCCGATTTTTACGATATTAACCACGAAAAATAAATAGCATGTAAGGTGTTTTGAACTATTTGTGTTAGGATAAAAAGAAACACTGTATTGTCACTGCATTTTTATTGTTTATTATTGTAAAATCATCATATTCTTAAAGCAGTCTATTATAAGTATCACAGGCCGCGAGGTGCAGTGCCAGGACATTCTTTTAATATGTGTTGATTGATTAGCATGTTTACATCCAACCACAATTGAAGCTAAAATGTAAAATTCTCGAGTAGCAGTCTCGTACCGGTAAGCTCAGTGTGGGGCGGCTACCTTCTAGATGGAGTGACGACCTGGTAATACATTCATAAAGTCGATGGATGCAGGTGGCTCAGGACTGTGCTTTGTATAATTCCTTGGAGGGGGCCTATGTTCAGCAGTGGACTTGTGTAGGGCTGTAATGATGAAGAAGTTTTAAACTAGTTGTGTACGGATACGACTCGACCGGGGTAGGACACGCTCTCACGGAAAATGCTACCAGTGTAAAATAGTAAAATGCTCCTGTGTTTCGTATGGTGAGTGTAGAGAACCGGGTCCTTTTACTGGAAACAAGCACTCCATCTTAGTCCTCAGGGGTGACAATGCATCTGCATTTTGATTCTTAAACGAGGATAAATGTAGATGTCTATGAGTCACAGCATCTACTTGCCATCAGGTGGACCGTGCGCTCGTTTGTCACACTTATTCTATAAAAAAACAAAAGGAGGTTGTCAATTGAAAGAGATACGAAAATGTACCAGAGCATCTATTCAACTTGCTCGGCGTTTATTTATAAATTAGGCGCTTTATTTATAATAAGGCACATAGTAGAAACAGGTCAAGTAAGCAACAAGCACAGTGGCACTTAAAATGAGTTATCAATCAGCAATCTCTCTTTTAGTAGTTTAGGTATTAAGAATCTAGATAAATGATTACATAACTTAAAAATACAGTGACGGGAAGTAGAAGCAGCACGCTTATACCTAGCTACAGAATAGAATAGAATCATTTTTATTCAATATAGATTACAATACATAATACTTATTAAGTCATTTTACTTTTACCACTGGTTCGCAAAAACCTCTGTCCTGGAAAGAACCAGCAAGAAGCCGAGCGAGACTTTTTAAAAAAAGCACATTTTACAATATAATATTTTATACAATTGTTTTGAAAACATTTAGAAACAGCATGGTAGCGATCACCTCATGTTATTATCAGTAAAGTTTGAAACTTTAAATCAATTGTAGGTTTTGTACAGTTGAATTCTTCGCATTCCATAAGATAAGATACTCACCTCTTGAGAAATCCACAAATATAAAGTTGGCGCACATCTGCTCCTGTCTCGGCTAGTTATTGTCTTCGCACAGTGCGATGAAATCCACAAATAAGTACAAAACACAGCAGCGTGACGAATGTCAATGCCGTAAAGTAATACCCGCCGCCGGCACAGACATAGATATGATGCTTATATTATGATAATATAGTCGTCGGTTATTACCAGCACGGAAGTCAATGACAAAATAGCGTTTCGTTCCACGGTGTCTTTGAACCATGTTATATGATATAAGCTAACACTTTTAGAAATAGGATAAAAATCTCAGTGGTTTCCCTTTTAGTAATAAATATATAATATACAAATAAGTATAAATATAATATGTATATAATAAGTTATCTTTGTTAAAAAAACATTTTTCTTTTAATAGAAACTGCAAAATGATTCATTACGCATTTTTCCTATATTACATTCACCAGAACACGGAATATCAAAACCACTCATTTTTTTAGATTTCTTGATTCCGTTTAGATATTCATAAAATCTATAGGCCATTTATTATAATAAATTGGTAACTTTTTGTATGTAATACCATTAAGGGTCGTGAAAATTTCTAGTGGGCCCAAAAACGATTGACTCCTTTGGTTACCGGAATATATCATCACCAGGTTTGCTTAGGTTAGGTATACTTTTAACATTTGCATAAATGCAATAAACTACCAAGTATTGCCATTTTAAATCAATTTCATATCTTACGATATCTATCTAGAATAGTGATCATCTAGTGATCGAAATTCGACAGTAATTTTTTTTAAAGGTTATATATTAAGCAAGCTCTATGTCGCTTTCAACTGCACAATATTATATAATTAATAAAATACAGATAACTAAAATATACAAAATCCCTATATTTAAAAACCAATTGCTGTCCGTTAGTCTCGCTAAAACTCAAAACCGGCTCGACCGATTTCGATGAAATTTTTTGTGTGTTGGAATGGGTCCTTAGATGGTTTAGATTTACATTTGGACGCGGTAGGCGGCGCTGTTGTCGAGATCCAGAAATCACCCGTGCGAAGCCAGGATGGATCACTAGTATAAAATAAGTGCTCTTTCTGGATTGACATCTATTCTACTATTATAAATTTTATACAATCCATAGACTATCGAAAAAGAAACATTTGAAATCACATAAAATTCACAGCTTATTCTTCTGAGGTCATACTTGTGCGACTGTTTGACCATACGCTATTGTGTGTTTGACAAATGACATTGGCAGTGTGAACGAAAGCAACGAATGTTTTATTTAATTTATTTAATGTACTTGTAACACATATTACTTTTATATAAACTTTAGCTTTCTGCACTCCTTTTCCATATACACTTTAACTATGCCAAATCTCACACTCCTTAGTGCGCGCAATATACCTAAAAAGGGGTACAAAGTTTTCCCTTCACGTATTAATATATAGATTCTAATATAGATAAAAATCGACTTAGCCCTTTTTTGTCCTTTTTTTATTGAAACGTGATAAAAAATGGTAAAAAATCCTAGTGTGGGGGTTTTTCTCCTGTATCGTGGAGGCAGTTTACAAACACAAATTGCACAAGGACAAACATCCAGACAGATTGCCGTGTAGTGGTGGTTAAGAATATCCACTACCCCATATCTTCCCGTGGATGTCGTAAGAGGCGACAGTGGGAAACAGGCAGGAGATGGGCGGCAGCATCTTCCTGATAACAGCAATATCACAACAAAAAAACTGCGGTTTCCAACCCGCTCGCCAAGCGTGGCAACTATGGCAATATACCCCCCCAATGAATAAAGTTACGAAGAGACGGCCCCCAGTCCCCGGCGGCCCCGCTATTCCTGGCTACGGTGGCGACCATGGTAACGGCGGGGCAGGGGTGCTAAGAATCTCCGATGGAGGTTCGGTTGCCACCTACGAAGACTCGACCTGGCGACATACAACTCACGCACCCTGAGGACTGACGAGAAGATCCTGGAGCTGGAAGAAGAGATAGATAAGTTGCGCTGGAATATTATAGGATTATCCGAGGTCCGAAGAGACACGGTAATTCTCAAATCCGGCAGCTTGTTCTATCACCGGAGGCGACCATCTGTCCCAAGGAGGTGTCGGATTTATCGTCCACAAGTCTCTCGTTAACAACGTTGTAAAATTGGGAGTGTGTCGACGAGGGTTGCGTACCTTATACTCAAAATCACCAAACGGTATTTGCTGAAGATCATACAGGTTTACGCACCAACCTCGGCACACCCCGATGAGGAGGTGGAGGAAATGTATGAGGATATCTCTAGAGCCATGTATTCCTCCAAAACCCACTATACGGTGTTAATGGAGACTTCAACGCAAAACTAGGCACTAGAAAGAACGGTGAGCTGAAAGTAGGAAATTCGGAATAGGGCAACGGAACCCAAGGGCCAGCCACTAGCTGACTTCATGGAGAAGAGGACTCTTTATGATGAACTCTTTCTTCCAGAAGCGGCCCCACAGGAAGTGGACCTGGTCGAGCCCCGACGGTTCGACAAAAATGAGATTGACTTCATTATGACGACCAGACGACAACTGTTCAGTGATGTCTCAAAACCGGTAGCGATCACCGAATAGTTAGAGGCACACTGAACCTAAACGTTAAGTTGGAGGTCTCGTCTAATGAAGTCAACGCTCCGTCCCCTCGTGCTCTAGTCCAAAGTCCCGAAACCTTTCAGCTCGAGTTACAAAACAGTTTTCAGTGCCTGAAGACTGATAAATGATAAGCTCGTGGAAACTGTCCATGCGGTCGGAGCTATGTTCTGCAAGACCTGCCGCAGAAGAACACAAAAACTCGACGATCACACTCTTAATTTCATGGCTGTTAGACGGGAAATGAAGCTGCATAGACATTGCACAGATTTGACAGCATACAGGCAACTGAACAGACAGATCTCCAAATGAATTACGCAACTTCAATACAGCTTGTATTGAAGAAGCGATCGAGCGGAACCAAGGCTCCCAAGTCTTTGCCAGAGATCTGTCTGCCAGAAAGAGTCAACTGTCAAAGCTGAAGACTGAGTGTGGCAGCATCATTTCTGCCTGAGATTTTGAGTGAGATTGAGAGGTTTTATGGGCAGCAATGATTCGACATTGTGCTGTATGTAATTTGTAAATTAGCATACTGGCGTTTTGGGCATACTGTAAGCCAGCATGTACACTGTTTAATTAAATATAAATAAAATAAATATAAATATAAATAAAACAATTTTATGAGGAATTGATGCGTGTAAGTAAATGGCTACACCACCTCACCTTTTCCAACCCGATCATTCCTACTGTAACAAGTACAAAGCCGGTTAGGATATAAAGTAGACTTTAAAGTTGGCTGAAGCCTTCTTTACCGTTCAGGGCGAAAATGAAGCTTCGAGTTCGGTGTAGTGGCTCAGGATACTTTGAGCGTTTATGTGACCCTTGATTCAGGTCAGTACCCTAATCTTTGGAAAAGGGCTTTTATAAAGCCCCTCCTGAAAGTTCCTACTCCCTTTCTTCCTGATCATTTTCGCCCAATATCCATTTTACTCTTTCTTTCCAAAACTTTAGAATCCTATGTTTACAAGCAATTTTCTACATTTATTTCGAAACATAACCTACTGAATATATATCAGTCTGTTCACCCTGGTCATAGTACCAGTACTGCTTTAATTAAAGTCACAGATGATATTAGACCTTGATTCAGGTCAGTACCCTAATCTTTGGAAAAGGGCTTTTATAAAGCCCCTCCTGAAAGTTCCTACTCCCTTTCTTCCTGATCATTTTCGCCCAATATCCATTTTACTCTTTCTTTCCAAAACTTTAGAATCCTATGTTTACAAGCAATTTTCTACATTTATTTCGAAACATAACCTACTGAGTATATATCAGTCTGGGTTTCACCCTGGTCATAGTACCAGTACTGCTTTAATTAACGTCACAGATGATATTAGACAAGGTATGGAAGAAAAAAAAGTAACAGTGCTGGTACTAGTTGATTTCTCAAATGCTTTCAACACAGTTGATCATGAAATTCTTCTTTCCATACTGTCTCATCAAAATTTTGGCCCTACAGTATTGGAATGGTTTGCATCTTATCTTCGCGGTCGGCAGCAGTCAGTCTGTGTGGGGAAAATTCCCTCAGTTTGGGCTGATGTGGAAGCTGATGTGCCGAAAGGCGGTATTCTTTCTCCTATAATTTTTTTAATTTTTATAAACTTTATTACCTCCATCTTCGATTGCTTATACATTACATTATTACAGATGGTACGCATCTGTATGGTGATGACCTTCAGCTATACGTGCAAGCTGAAATTGCAGATATTTATAATGGTATTAAAAAATTAAATGACAACTTATCAGCTATCAAAGATTGGCCTACATGTTATGGAGTGTTGGTGAATCCTTTGAATTGCCAAGCTATACTGGTAGGTAGCTCAAGGATGCTAGCCAAGATTAATCTTGCAGACTTACCTCCTATTTATTACAATGGGATTACAATACCTTTCAGTAAGTCTGTAAAGAATTTTACCACATTGACACGCTGAATTGGAGAACTCAGGTTTCTGAAGTGAGTCAAAAGTCATTGCCACGTTACGTTCTCTGTATCGTTTAAAACATTTTGTCCCCACAAATTCTAAGATCATGCTTGTCCAATCGCTCATATTACCCATAATAGATTATGCAGATGTGTGTTACCCAGGTCTGTCCCAGGATCTTCTGAACAAGCTGGAATGCCTTCTCAATAACTGTATAAGATTTATTTTCGAGCTTCGTAAGTATGACCATATTTCTCAATATAGAGCTAAGCTAAATTGGTTTACAATCCGGCAGAGGCGTATTTCCAGAATATTACTTGTTTTTTTTTCCATATTAAATGACCCATTTTCGCCTTCTTGTCTTAAGAGTAAATTTCACTATCTCTTCTCATCTCATGATAGGATTCTAAGTTCTATGGTAACTCCTTTACAGTTCAGGCAACACGCCTTTGGAGCTCCTTGCCCGATGACATCAGAAAAGCTCCCAATAAGTTTGCTTTTAAAAAGTTGGTGCGTAATCATCTATTATAGACAACGCTTCTTACAAGAATCATCCATGACATTTATATTGTTAGAATTACATATATATTCATATATATATAATGTATGATAAGTATATATGTTTATGTATGTATGTATATATTTGTATATATTAGTAAAATGGATATATAACGTAGTTAATTATCATTTTATTATGTTTTATTCTATATTGCTACACCTACTTCAAATTCTCACCACTCCATGGGTTGACTGGTAGAGAATGCCTCAAGGCATTAAGTCTGCCCTTGGTAATCTTTAGATTAGGAAAAATTAAGAATAAATAAAATAAATAAATTGGTGACCTTAATTTGAAATTGTAGTCAAGCACCGGCTTATAAGTAAAAATAAACAATCTCCTCAGCATAGGGCAAAGTAAGTTCTTAAATTGTTAGGATACATTCCAGATATCCCACACTGTTTGGAATGTAGAAGTAAAATATTTTAATTCTATACCATTCCCTTTCCATCATCGGTCAACTAGACGATCGGCGGGTCTCCATCCCTTTGTTGTCAATATTCCACGAATTCGAAGCAAAGGAGTTAAATAATTTGCTTGTTTTCAGGGAAAAAGTGAATAGGTTTTTGCGATTTTCTACCTAGGGCTTCATCAACACTTACCAGCAGGTGAGACTGTAGTCAAATAAGGGCTTAATGTGAGTAAAATGTGTATAATAAGAAAAAAATGAGCGTCTTTAGTGATCAACAGATTTGTTTGATATTTACATAAAATCAATCTGGAAGTATATCGTTAAATAACATAAAATCAGCTAAAGCGGTTAAATAATCCCGAAAATTTGTTACACATAAAAAAAAACATAAAACAGCCGAATTGAGTACCTCCACCATTTTAACTCATTTAATAAGAAAATTAAAAAAAAATATCTGAAGTAAAACTGAAAAATAATGATTGTTTACGAGCAATATACGTAGAGACAAAACTTTAGAATTACGATCGCCTCTGTTTCCATAAGCGAATTAGTGGTTAACTTGAAATCTCGTTACGATGAAAAGAAATGGTTTAAATCCTAACTTCTATAGAGGGATTGTTTGAGTATTATTTTTAGAATAATAGAATTACTAATAATTCCTTATTAGTAATTCATAGAGTTTACTTAGTACTAAAATCTATTTAATTTTAATATATGAAATAGAAAAAAAGACAGATAAAATGTAGAAATCTCTTATTGATTAATATTATCTTTTAATAGTATATTAATATTATTTATTATAACTATGTATATTTATTTTTATTGCTATTATTTGTTTATTATTTTTGGTTCAAATTGAACTAGTAAAAATTGAATAGAAATAAATGTAAGTATAATGTTATTCACTGTGTAGTGGCGGCGTAAGAATATCTAATATTCTATATCATCCCGTGGCTGTCATAAGAGGCAACAGAAGGAAACTTAAACAGAAGATAGACAGCAGCATCTTCTCGGTTACAACCAAAACTAACAAAAATATGCGATTGCCAACCAGTGTGCTAAACATGACAACTATGGCAAAATTCTGACAAAATTCAAAAGGCTCTAGGAATTCCGTGTGTGACCATACTCAGGACCGTCTCCATCCATCCATCCATTAAAACCTATAAATGTCCACTGCTGAACATAGGGTTCCACCACAGACTGCCTCTTAATTGGGATTTTGCCATAGTTGACACGCCTGGAGGGCGGGTTGTCAACCACAGTTTTATTATTTTGAGTTGTTATTAGGAAGATGCTTCTACCCATCACCTGTTTCAATTTCCCTCTGTCGTCTCTTACGACACCTATGGGACGGTATGGGGTAATGGATATCCTTACACCGTCACTTCACGGCACCGTCTCATTTACATCAGATTTGTGGTCTATCGCCACAAATCCTCACATAAGAACATACTGCTTGGAATTCTGTTATTATTTCTTTTTGCTTATCGACCTATAAAAGTAAAACTATAAAACTGCTGGACATGCACCGTTGAATTGGGGATTCACCTTAATCGTGGCAGGTGCTAGACGTCTTGTTCCTTTGACGCTGCTGCCCGTTGTCGCTCTGAGTATTTTTTACGTATGACGTAAAGAGATCGCCTAATCATACCACCATTTATCAAAATACAAAAGATTCTTCTAGCATTTCCCATAGTCGCCTCTTACGACACCCACGGGACGAAATATAGTGGTTGGTGGGGTTCTCCTACGCCGCCCTACCTCCTACACGGCCAATCCTATTATTAGTAGAATTAAATACAAAGCAGAGCATAGGCATACTAATCACTGCAAGACCCAAGACACAATAAGCACATTCAAAATCATTAATTATTATAAAATCTATAGGTCGTTAACTATGACATCAGAACGTCATCCGTCTATGCTCCCTCGTAACTATTATTAGTGAACAGTACAAAGTAAAACAAGCTTTCAACAGTGCCAATTGTAATTAAGTTAGGGATCAAAGAAACATTTAACTCCAATATTTAGGTCGAACTTCCAGCGAGCTTACAAGGGACGAAAACCACAAAAACGAGGCCGTTAAAAAGTTAGAATTTAAATAACGTCCTTTATTATACTTATTAAATTACTTTGATCACGACTTTGTTCGCAAAGAATATTTTTCTTGTATTGTTCTAGTAAATTTGCTTATTATCTCGGTTGAAAGGTTTATCATTTAAAACCTAATTTTATTTTAATAAAAACCACATCACTGTTTCAAACCAATGAGTAATAATTTGTATTTTGGAAATGCCGTAAGATGGTATTTCATAAAAAATGTTAAGCGCGTGTCTTACTCGAAAAGTTATCTTACTAGAAATTTATAAATTACTGTAATTTATAAATGTGGACATAACTCTTTCCTACTAAAAAAAACTTTATTAGATCTGTTAATACATATGTATGGGACAAGTATAGTCTATTATTTTAGTTATTGACTGAAGAAGACTTTTTGCGTTTCTGTGTTTTTTATAGAATATGACTGACAAACGAGCACACAGGTGGACTTAATGGTAATTAGATGTCTATGGGTCTTAGAATACACATATTCCTAAATTAAGAATCAAAACGTAGATGCGTTGTCACTCTTGAGGACTGAGATGGAATGCCTCGTTTCCAGTAAAAAGGGTCCCCAGTTCTCTATACTTACCATACAAAACACAGCACCATTGAGCTGCTATTTTACGCTGGTATTCTGTAAGAGAATGGTCCTACTCCGGTCAAGCCGACTCATTCGTGCTACAACCATAACGTAGCTGCAGCGTGGCTCTACCACGTGAAACATAACACATTCATAACTGATGACACTATTTTAGAAAAAAACATACAACCTGAATCCTCACCGCGCATTCTAGCTCTACAAAACAAGATTATTATTACGGTTAATATATTTTGAAGAAATGTTATATGCATATAATATATAATGAGTGTTTCTTTGTTTGTCCCGTATGCGTTGCTAATAACATTCATCCGATTGTATTTTGACTATGAGAAACCTTTAATTACGTCTAAATTTGAGTGGTGCTACAATCTTTCCAGCGGTGCCAGGTTGACTATCGCTACGACGGCTATCCGAGTACAGAACCAGAGAAGAAAACTAGAGGTGTAAAACAAGGTGACTTTAAATCTCTGAAATCCTTCTTGGAACCTGCAACCACTGCATTAGAAGGTGTTTTTAAACTACTGACGAGGATGTGTTACTTCGTCCATGAGGACAGTCAACGGATCCAACTCGGCTGAGCAGCGTTGGTGTAATTACAACACATTTTCTCGTCACCTATTCCAAAACTTGATAACAAGAGTATACAACCAGTGCGTGTTGCCCGTGATGACATATGGATCTGAGATGTGGTCCTTTACTGCCGGCCGTATGAAGAAGCTTAAGATCGATTAAGGGGCTATTGAGAGAGCCATGTTCGGAGTTTCTCTATTTGATAGCATTCAAAATGATGTTTAAATTTCACTGTGATAGCATCGCTTTAAATTAACCTACATTGTAGTATGAACAAAATAAAAGTAAGCGAATTCCAATATTTGTGTAGTACGTGTTCAAATAGCAGAGCCATGAAAACTCATGAGGTGGGCGCTTATTTAACATTTTATTGATGTGATAGATAAGAGCATTGTATGTTAGCATGTTTGCGAATATGTTTTTATATACATAAAGAATACAGCAAAGCACTGAATTCTTTAACTCATAATTGTCTGAAAAACCGTGTCGTGTTGATGTAGGGAAAACACTGAATAAGCAAATCTTTAAGAAATGGCTACATAATCGGAAGGAAAACAACATTATTATTATTATGTGTCCCAGTGTGTCGCAGATGTTTTTAAAAATAACACACTCATAGACAGACTCACATGCTCAGTTCCATAAATTATTTGAAATGAAAACTCATTATTTTTTGTCGTAAGAAATTAAAATATCTTTATTCAATTTATTCTTTAATGTTTGCTTTGAAAGATATACGATATTAATACAATTAAAGGCTTAATAAATTTCTTCGAATTCCCTAACATATCATTTCTTTGAAGTGGTTAGCGTTTCATGTGTTCATTAACTTAAATTTTCTTCTCAGGTTTTAATTTATTTCTCGCATACTTAATCCACATTTAAATTGGATTCCGTATACCTTTCAATATACATTTTCAATTACTTACTACTTACTTATCTTCACGCACAATCCTGACGGGTAGCCAGAGAACAGATCGTGTGTCACGATCCTTACATATCTCTTTCGCTTTCAGATTCATAATCTTCTTCATGCATGCACGTCTAGGTATCCGAGTACTTGACCTCCCTCTTTCGAGCAGTTTGCTCACATGGTCTTCGAGTTAGTCTCGGTCTACCTCGACACCTTTAATATTAACTTCGCGCTATATATTTTCTTCACCATTCGGTCTTCACCATTCGCTCAACGTGCCCAAACCATCGAAGCACGCCCTTATCAATTTTGTGATAAGGTCATCTTTCAAACCTGCCATATGCGATCTCTTCGTTTCGCTTTCGGTCAGCCATGGTAACGCCGCACATTTTACAAGAGATCGCATCTCCACCATTCAACTTGCTTTTATGCTTCTTCTGGCATACCCAGGTTTCGCTGCCATATAACAAAGTTGGTACCAACACTGCGTTATGTATTGCAAGGCGTGCGCTCTTCACTACGCCTTGCCTTTTGACAAAGCAGTCAAGGCACCATTGACTTTGTTCCCGGCAGCGACACGCCTGTCCACATCTAAATCACATCTTCATCCCGGCTAAAAGCACTCCCCAAGTATACAATTTCATTTACCTGTTCTAGACATTCTTGATTTACCCATATTTCACACTTCGTTCTCTCTTCGTCCCTTTCAAATACCAGAACCTTAGTTTTATTGGCATTCAAACAGGAGACCTTTAATTTCACATTCCTCTCATACGCGTGACTAACCTAGTTCTGCCTCTGATGGTGCAATAAGCACTGCATCATCAACATACAGCAGACAATTTACTTTTATGTCACCCAATTTCACACCAGACAGCTATCTTTCAGCTTCTGTAAACAGCTGTCGAGATATAGTATGAACAGCAGGAAGACATGACACAACCCTGTTTACTCCCGTTTGGACGCTAACATGGGTGACAGGTCATGCCTCACCCGCACACAGGCTTTACAGTCGCAGTAAAGTGCCTGCACAGCCCTTAGCAATCGACCATCCACCGTACCCGGCAACAATTCCACATTTTCTTCCTTACAACCTTATCAAATGCTTTCTCAAGATCCACAAGCACAGAAAATCTTCTGGTTAGCAGCCAGAAGCTTCTCCGTGATCATGCGGAGAGAAAATTTGATCCGTGCATCCTCTTCAGGTCTAAATCCGCATTAGCCTCCCATAAAATCTTTCGATTTCTCTTGCATCCTACGCGTCAAAACCTTCAGTATACTTTACTTGCTAAACTGGTCAGGCTGATCGCCCGATAACCCGCAGTCAAAATGTGAACCTTTACATACATAAAGGCACAATGACTGCGGATCGCAATCATCCGGACGTCCCCGTTGCCGCCAGCAAATTGCACAGCAGATGAAAGCTGTCCCAGACGCGAGCCCACCATGCGATCATTTCAGCAGTAACTGTGTCTAGTCCCGCGCCTTACCATTTCAAACTTCGAATCGCACGTTCAATCTCTTTCATACTGATGACCTCAGCGTCATCGAGGTCCAGGTCTGGCGTACCAGTCACGGGTCATCCCGGATCCCTCACTAAGATCATCACGCATACATTTCTCTATAAAATTCGCTCCATCGCTGCATGACGTCCGATTTTTCTGTGAGGACGTCATTAGTTCTCAAACACTGTTCATTCTTAAGGCCGTCGCACCCTTCGGTCCTTCCAACCTCTTTCAGAAGAGTTTGGAGTTCTCCTAAAGTTGTGCGACAACCTTTAATCCTTCCATTCTACACTTTTTCGCATTTCCTCAATCAATGCTTTCGTGTGAACTTTCTGCAGCTTATATCTTTCTTTCATCTTCTCTCTCATATCCTTATCATTACTAGAGGCCAAGTAGTCTAACCATGCTTTCTTCTTCTTCTTTAGCTTAACTTTCACTTCACATCATTCCACCATGCATCTCTTCTTTTTTTTTTTTTCAATTTTTTCAATTGAACAAAATAATTGTTTATTCGTAATTTGGCTTCGTTTTAAAACGTAACAACTTTAATAGTAAAATTTAAAGCGTCGTTAGATGAATGATCGGGGATAATACTAACTCTGCGTGGGTTCAAATCCGCCATTCGACAACTGTCGCGAACAAAACAAATATTGGCACGGCTAATTTAAAAATCATCACCAGTGCTGTCGTCCGCATAGCATTCAATGTCTCTATCATAAACTATAATTAATCATCAAATAAAGCTACGAACTATTCCATCAAATGCAACTTCAATTCACAATGTTCACTTCATCTTCTAAATATTTTAATAACATTATAGCAAGAAAAAGTTTGTTAGCTTTTTTCCGTGTCGATAGACAACCAATATACTCCACTAAAGAGCTTCTCATAATCACAATAATGTGTAGATATTCAAGTTGTGTGGTCTATTTACAATATAATTTAGTAAATTGCAATTTCTTGTAGATTACGGCAAAACAGGTTTCGGTAGGCGAAGTTTTGAGCGACCGCCCACTAGATGGAGTGAGGACCTGGTAAGACATGCAGGAAGTGGATGCAGGTGGCTCAGGACCGTGCTTAGTGGCATTCCTTGGGGGAGACCTATGTTGAGCAGTGGACTTGTCTTCACAAGCCCTTCGGCTGTAATGATAGTGATGACAGCATTACCGGTTTGGGTATTTTAAGTCTGACAATTTTGGTATGATTATATACTGGTCAAATAAGTGTCGATTTCATTTAATTATTTTAGTTGTTTTTTATTCGTTAATGCATTACAGCCTATCAAATGTCTACTGCTAAACATATATCTTCCTATAGATAGCCTCATATTTGGGTTGGCAATCATATCTCCTTATTTTATTATTATTATTAATTTGTTATCAGGAATAAGCAGCTGCCTATCTCCAGTTACAGTTACCCTTTGATGGCTTGAGGTAGTTAATTCTTTTACGCCGTCGCTACATAATTATTTCAGTTACAATGAAATATTTGGATAGAGTGAGGTTTGTTTTGTTTGACACATTTAAAAGTAGAACATCGAGCCATGTGAGATATCAAAATAGAAAAAACGTGTCCTTGTCTAACAATTTGCTTACGCTAATAGAATTTTCTTTGGTAATTTTAGTAAGTTTGAATTTTTTTATACATTTACATAATATGTTTTAATATAATACACAATAATTTATTACTTTATGATGATAAAACCTACTATCATAAGATAGTATCATCATCATCAATGCTGAACAAAGGCCCCTCACAAGAATTGCCACAAACACTGCTCTATCCATCGATTTTAGATTTCGTCACTATAGTACACTTTTGTTTTATGAATTTGAGGAATAAGGGAAGATTGTGTTGTGTTGTATTTTCCCGACCGCCGCCCAGAAAAGTTGGATACGCCTTTTGATCTCTCGGTCGAAGTTGTACTTGGGTAATCAGAGAGTTTGCCTAGGTACTGGTATAAATGTGACATGTTAGACGTAATTTACGTCGTATCTATGTTAGGAAGTAGCAGACAATTTTTATCATATTCTAATTATATTAAAATAGTAGTATTTCAACTAAACAATTACAACAGTTTATTAGTTTTGATAAACATAATTAGAATACATCAAAATCGTAGGACGTTTTATTGTTACATTATTAAAAAATGTCCTATGTAACATTTGACGTAATGATACGCTATTGCCTACAACTTTATGAGTTTCTTATTGTGAGTACGCTTTGACTCTTATATTTAGATATTTCTTTTAATTTTATATCATTTCTTTTCTGTGTACCGATTCGGTGGTATGCGACTGTACTAGATGTGGAGTAACTTTCAATAAATAAGTGGAATTAAGTGGAATTATAATATAATAATAATCAAAATGTCCTTAATATTCCTATAATGATTACCCTAAATATTCACCGCTCTATTGGAAGACGTTTTCAAGCTACTGAACTAGAAAGGATTTGAAATCGAAATCAATGGCGACTACGTCACTGACTTTCCATTTACCGACAATATACGATCATTTGGCGGAATCGCTCGACTTCCTGCACTCTTACCATGTCGTTACTCCATCATTGAGGGACCCCTTATACTTCGCTTTCCTTTACGGGGCTGCCACTCAAGAACCTTTCTTCCCCATCATTTGTCGGTTCTTCGAGCTTCTGGAAAAGCTTTTTTAAGCAAATACTTTACGACACTATCATCTTTTTCTATATAATTATAATAATTATAATCTCTTGGAAATAAAATGTTCTATTTAATTTTACTTGAATAAAGTATTGTTTTAAAAATATTTTTTATAAAAACACTTAATCCATTGACCTGCCCTATATATTAACGGAATCACTGGATTAGCAGATTACCATCTACTCTACAAGAAGCACTCGAGTTAAGCAAAAAGATAGAAAGAATACTATCAAAACATTTTTTGATAAACGAAGCAATATCTTAGTGTACTAAATTATATTTTTATTATTTATTCATTATAGTCAATAAAAGCCCATATGAGCTTCCCCATAGATGGCCTCATGATGGGGTGAAATATTCTCCTTATCTGCCGCCTGGCAGACTGGTTAACAACAGCATTTTTTATTATTGAGATTTCCTACGTAGTAGAGCATGCTATATTAATAGTATAGTTGTAGCACGAATGGGTCGACTCGACCGGGGACCACGCTTTCACAGAATACCAGCGTAAAATAGCATCTTAATGCTGCTGTGTTTCGTACGGTGAGTATAGAGACCGGGACCCTTTTACTGGAAAAGAGTTCCATCTTAGTCCTCACGGGTGACAACGCATCTGCATTTTGATTCGCGAACGTGGATACTTGTAGATGTCTATGGGCCAACCACAACGCAATATATATATATATCAAGAAGGCTGCTACCATTGCCTGTTTAAATTTCTCTTTGTCACCTCTTTCGACACCTGCAGCAATTTACGCGGAGAATTAAAATCTCTCCTTTAATAAGTATTGCATGCTGATATATTAGTTGTTAGCTGGCTTTATATTCCAAAAATCCTTCATATTAGCATGTAATCAATATTAACTAAATAAAGTACTAGTTATGCACCTAAGAAGCCGTTTTTACAGTTATGACATTTTTATACCCTCTTTATTTTCTTAAAGTTACCGCCACTTTATGTGTACTGGTGAGGCATTTTACAAACATAAATTGCACCTGGCAATACAAATACAAGTTCCTTGCGGAACTTTAACCCGCGGCCTGTAACACAGTCGATGATATTGTGTGTTCTGTCCACAGAACACTTTTACTCCTAGCGGAGAGTTCTGTCGCTCAACAGGTTTGTTGGAAAAAAATTAAACTTAGCTATGTACATAATTTAATTCACTTTGACCCCACTGTGATCATTTTATGTTACGAAGCTATGATTAGAATTTTTGTTATTCTTACTATAATAATTAATTGTTGCTGCATAAATTATTGGTACAGTGTAATGGCGGTATACGAATATCCATCCGTCTCTTCCCTTGGGTTTAGTAAGAGGCGACAGAGGAAAACTGAGCAGGGTGCAGCAGCAGCAGCATCTTACTTAAAATAACTCAAAATTTCAAAAAACGTTTGCAAAATTATAAAAAACATGGCAACTATGGTAAAACTCCCCCACCCTATGAGGCAATCTGTGGGAGGTCTTAGTCCAGCAGTAGACATTTATGGGCTGTAATGCAAGGATGGATGCATGGACACACACACAGTTGACGTTCTAATACAATATAAATTAAATAGATATTATGTACATATCATTTATGTTTTACTATTTGTGCCCATCATGCGTTGCAACGCCTTTTTCAAACGACTTCAAAAAAGGAGGAGGTTCCCAATTCGTCGGAATCTTTTCCTTTATTATGTATGTTCACCGATTACTCAAAGATGCCTGAACCGATTTGGAAAATTATTTTTTTGTTTTAAATGGTATACTTTCTAGGTTTATCGAAATCGGTTGAGGTGTTTTTAAAAAATCAACAATAAATTATATTCATATTAAAGTCGTTTGTACAAAATTTTTAATTTACCACTTGTGTCAAAAACATTCGTGGTCGTGAGCACAACACTCAAAATTTCATAGTGATTGAAGGGACGGTAAAGGAACGCATAAAAGACAAACTAACAAACAAACAAATATAAATTTTTGACAAAAACCATCGCGGGCGAGCCACTTGCCACATTACAACCACTCACCAAAGTTTTATTGTAATCGGATAAATTTTAAAGAAACACACACGGACTAAACAAAAAAACATTTATTTTCATATAATGTTACAAAGATCGTTGTAAAGCTAAATTAATTGGAAATTTATAAATCACTACGAACGCAACCGGCTCGCGGTCTGCATTCACCATTAGCTTTTGAAATAATTCATTCAGACAGCCCAGCAGACCTGTTGTGGTAGATACATTCGTGAATAAGCCAGTTACTTAATAGTTTAAGTAATTAATAAAAAATTGTAATAAATTCAAACTTATTACAATTTTTTATGTAAACTTATTACAAATGTTTCCACATATTTGCGCAGTTTCTTAAAATTTGTACATTTTAGTAATTTAGTTATCCTAAAGTAAAACCAAATACCGTATTTTTATCATGATTGCAGTTATAGCAAAATTAAAAAAAAATTATGATGAGAATCATCATATCTCCTACCAGGTGGTGGTTTTTAGCTTATAGGAGATATGGTAAGCTACGAGTATATTGGCTTATTTTGATCAAATATAGATTTTGTCATTATTTTATAGTTTACATATTAAGTGATAGTGTTTCCTGCGCAAAATCCACATAAACACGTCAACATACAACTGTTTATCTTCTAATATTAATAATACAAATTAAGATTATCGGAATTGTATATTCTACCACGAATATCTATTATTCGTGGTTTATTCAGAAGTAAAAGTAAAGTGGCCTTCCTATTCTTTGAGTCAAGCAACAGCCCGCATACATCTGAAGGCTAGGCAAGGTTCCCTTATTTCTGAGTCTTATAAGCAAAGAAAAATCCACTTGCGTTTCCCCAATGCGTGTTAGCATTAATTGAATTTTCAAATAACCTAATGAAAGTAATTAACGTCGCAGCAATACTTCTACTGCCCTAATCAAAGGTTAAACCATTTGAAAATTAATATCTTTACGAGAATGCAGTAAGTAGATTTTATATTTTACTAACTCACTCGCGGACACTAGTGTGGCAAGAAAAACAATAACAGGTAAGTGGTTTTTAGTATCGGCGCACCAGTGTGATAAATTATTCTGATGGTAAGCAATGCGCGTTTTTATTTCAATTTATAATAATAATAATTCATTTCTTCTAACCTATAAAACAAATAGGATCTGAAGATCTAGTACTAGTACTCCTTGGCGCAGTGGCTTAGTGAGTTGCAGCGCTGGTTCAAGTCACTGGAACAAGTATTTGTATGGCACAAATAATTGTTCCTGGTCTGGATGTTTGTCCTTGTGCAATTTATGTTTGTAAACTGCCTCCACGATACAGGAGAAAATCCTAGTGTGGAGGTAACGTTTAATAAAAAAAAACTGAGATATTATATTAACATACCTAACCAAACAGATGGCGTGTCTAATTTACAGTATGCAGTTTTATCCAACGCCCCAACATTGGTGAATCTTATCTGTATGCTTTTACGCTCAGAATAATGGTGGTGCTTTATGTGCCTCTCAGTCCCCTTTCTGCCCACGCGGCAGACAGATATCGGTAATAATATCCCCACTACAAAAAAACAAGAGTATTCTAATGTTAGATTCAAACGTACAGCATAAATTTCACGCTTCATATTCATCGCCTTAATCCCTTGAACATAAAACAGTCCCTACAAGATAAATAGAATTTTAAACCTAATCGAGATATAGAAACTTTTCTGCCTTTAAATATTTACTGATAATTTATTTTCGTCGTTGCTTTCGAGACGATTTAAATAAAAGGGATTATTATGTAAAACAGAAATTGTAGAAAAAATACTCTTGTGCAAATAGTTACTTGAGAATTTTTTTGTTGAATTTGAATTTTTGGTATCGGGATAGGTTAAGGGGTGTATAGGGACTGGAATTAGTGTGATATTCACAAGCTGATTTATTCGGTTAAATGATTTTTATTTGAAATAACAATATTCTTGGTATTTTTATATCTTAAAAAATCTTAAATTATTAATCAAAGTGATTAAGTTTACTATTTTACTATGATTACAAAAATGGCTCCTTTATCTCATAAAACTAGTAAAAAAATCTTCTAAATCTTATAGAATAAGACAACTCTTCTAAAGATCTTCTATGAAAACTACAACTATTTGTAAGTAACTTTTCATAGAATATAACATATACATAAACACTCACGCCTGTCACCCAGAGGGTAGGCAGACACTATGGACATCCATTTGGCATGATCCTGACTCCTTTACATCCATATCTACGCATACACGCTCGTCGGTTAAAGGTACTCCTAATCTGGCACATTTTCAATATATCGCCAATTTGGTCGATAAACCTTCGTCTAGGGCGTCCCTTTCCGGCTCTTCCGTTCACTTCTGCAACATAAATTTGCTAAATTAGCTTTGTCACTCTTTCCTCGTTCATTCTTTCTACATGACCAAACCACAAGCATTCCTTTCTTAATCCTGGTCACAACGTCATCTTGCAAACCGCACTTTTCTCTTATCACACTATTTTTCACCCTGTCATTCAGATTCAGCCTAGTATACTCCTTAATGACCGCATTTCTACAGCATTTATTCTACTCTCATGCTTCTTCTGCCAGACCCAACTTTCACTACCATACATTAAAGTAGGGACTAACACAGCATTAGGAATTGCCATACGTGCTTTTGACACATTCTGACTTTTCATAATAGCGTGTGAGCCCCATTCACTCTATTTCCTGCGTTCACTCGTTGTTCTATATCCTTATCATATCTACCATCCCTGCTAAATAAACATCCCAAATATACAAAGTCATCCACTTGCTCAATCATCTTCCCTTATTCTTATTTCACATAACGTTTTACTTACTTCTCTTTCAAAAACCATCACTTTCGTCTTACTTGCGTTCACTTTCATACCTCTTTCTTTTAATAACCGGTTCATCAAGTAACCATCATTTGCAACTCGGCCGCCGACGATGCAAATAGAATATCTATTATTATAATTTATATTTCTTACCAAAAACCTTAGGAAATCAACAGCCTTAGGACTCTAGTCTTGGGAATCATAATTTTCAGGAATGGAAAGTCTTATAAATCAATAGCCTTAGGAATAAAAATCTCTCAAATTAACAATCTTGGTAACTAACAGTCTTAGTTTTAGGAAAAGCATAATAAGGACGCCATTTATGCCCGCGATCAAACTGACTAGCTGATCGTAGGGCATGTTCTCTAAATTTAATACTGGTATAAACATCTAAAACAAACAGAAAATACATAAGTGTAACGACTTATTTAGGTTGCACCTAACGCACAAACCTCACCGGTCTCCATGCCTACACTTTGACACCTAATATCATCTTTTGCAAAATATCTAAATAAACTAACTGTTTTCTGGCATAAAGTGATAATTCTACTTTGCAAAAGTTTACTGTAATAGCCCCAAATACGTAAAATAAAGAAATTAAAGTCTGAAATATGCACTTTTTCAAATTCTGACCTAAAATCGGTTCTTCCAAAATAAAGTCGAAGTCAAAATTTTCAACTGTCAAAAGCTACGTATATTTAACTTATTTTATTTTGTTATTTAGAAGCCAATTCTGACTTACAAATTTCAACAAAAGATCAGTAAATATATAAGACAGTTATTGTAATAATTATTTTATGATTTGACATAATACTCATTTATAAGGAAATTATTTCATTGCGTCGTTGTCAACTGTCAAAGCATAACAACTACATACATTTATCAATATGGAATAAATCCAGGGAAGTAATGTGATAATATTTTATTTATAGAGGAAGTGCTTTATTTAGGCTAAAACGATTGTGTTTCAGGAAAGATGGTACAGCAGATTTCAAGTCAATATGAAGTTATACATATAATATAAAGACTTTTGAGTGCTGTAGAGATCTGTTTAGATTTTTTAATGAATATCTCCGCTCCACACATTCACAGCCGATTTACAGTGTCAAAATTGTACCGACGGTAGGCTGTTTAAAGGTAAAAGGGGATTATACATATCAAACGATGCCATAGTAAAGTATCGGCTTCACAGCCTACCGTAGAAATTCATAACTCTATTAGTAATTCCTCTAATGACACAAATTTTCCCTTTTTCGGAGCAAATTTACAATTATCATCGTAATGTACCAGTGGTTAAAAGAATTCCTAGAGGTGCGAGGATGCAGCTACAAAGCATTGTCATGCACTATTCAAAATTGTCACTAATAGTGAAAGAGTTGGCAAAAATTATTTACCATGTATTCCCATTTTCATTTTGATAAAACAATAAATCAATTACGTCTCAACTAAAAGAGACATCTTTCAAAATTTAGATTACCCAATTAATACTCATTTATCTCGACCACGTCCTAAATTTGATTTAAAAAAGTAGTTGAGTCGAAAGTAATGGATGGCGACTTAAAAATGCATCCCGTATTTTATTCTCAGACGATATCCTGGCTCCTCGTAATGTCAGAAACTTTGAAAGCCTTCGTCAGAAGCATCCTTCGGTCAATCCTTCCAGGGTTTACCTGCCTCAAGACTTCTATGCAACCTTACAAATTTCTGAAAGACACTTTAGAGCAATTATGTCATTTTCGAATGGCTCTGCTGGCGGCATTGACGGAATTACGCCTCAACATCTTAAAGATCTTGAAGCGCTTCTGCCGGTGACGCTGGCGGAGTACTTCTAATGACATTAAAAATTATAAACTTATGCTTTCTGGTAATGTTAATCCAAATTTCATTCCATTCTTATATGGGGCAAGATTATGTGCCTTCAAAAAAGGATAACGGTATCCGTCCTATTGCCGTTGGTTCCACATTTCGACGCTTAACTTCAAAATTAGCCAGGCACAATCTCAACCTTAAGGTTTCAGCCTACTCAACTAGGCTTGGCACTAGAGGTGGCTGTGAGGCGGCGGTACATTCAGTGCGTACATTTTTAACAAACTTGATGCAGATGTTCTTGTGAAGTTGACCATAAATGCTTTTAACTCTATCGATAGGGTAACCCTGCTGAAAGAAGTGCTAACAATAATTTCGAAATTTATCACTACGTTTGGCAATGTTACAGTCAAAATACTAACTTGTTTTACGAAAACCATGTTATTGATTCTGCAGTCGGTGTTCAGCAGGGTGACCCACTAGGTCCAGCACTTTTCAGTTTGGGAATTCAACCCATTATTTCAAATTTGAACTAAGAATATCTGGTACCTGGACGACAGTACACTGGGAGGTAGAGCAGATGACGTCCTCAGTGATCTTACTTATATTTTCGAAATTTTAAAATATTGGTCTTGAACCAAATAGCAATAAATGTGAAATATTTTTTCCAATAATTTATCTATTTCTCACAGAGACACTTTAATTCAAAATTTCAATCATATTTTCCAGGAATAAAAACTGTCAATACGGAATCACTATACCTGCTAGGTGCCCCGTTGTTTTCGATAGTATAACCTGTTTTTAAAACAAAATTTGATCAGTTTTAAACCATTGATAAATTGTATAAATTAAGCCCCACATTGCGCTTACTATCTTAAAATATTGTCTCCTTGTACCTAGATTTACATACTTACTCCGCTCGAGTCCAGTCTTGAAATGTTCGGATATTTTAAAGATATTGATAATAATCTTAAAATAGCTATAGAAAATTCTAAATTTAACTTTAAATACAACAGCCTGGACTCAAGCTACTTTACCTATAAAATTTGGTGGTATTGGTGAGAAATCTTTCTAGCGTTGCATTGCCTGCTTCTTGCTTCCGTGCATAGTGTCAGTAATTTATGTAACATAATAAAAGTATTATCGAAGGGCCTGAATTTGCAATAACACCGCGAAAATCCTGTATGAGGAAATTATCTGTAACGTTGAGGATTGTCTGTTTAAAACAATGGGAAAGGAAGATTTAGAGGCCATACGTCAAGACATTTCGTCCTTGTTACGTCGAAGTTCAGTGCCGAAACTAAATCTACCCAAAGACGAGATTAAAGCGTTGTACAACTTACGCAACAGACCAGAGCTCACGATTTTCCGTGCAGATAAAGGAAATGCTACGGTAGTAATGGATACGTCAGATTATAGTTCTAAAATACAAAACTTTATCGGACGAAAGTACGTACAAAAGGTCAAACAGACCTACAACCAATGTGCTTAAAACAACAAGCGATCTGTTAAAGAATTACTCCGAAAAATTAGATCTCGACGTAAATTGATAATACCACCATGTACCAAACCACCGAGGTTGTATGGGTTACCAAAATACACAAACCAAACGCTCCACTCACATCCTATAGTGAGCCAAATCGACTCACCAACTTATAAATTGGCTCAACACTTGGCAAAAGTTCTGTCACCGCTGAGAGAACAAACCAGAGCACACGAAGGATTCGTACCATTTTGTTAGTGAGATAAAAGACCTACATCTCGCTGACAATGAAACTATGGTC
>JAGSMP010001436.1:0-44287 GCA_029286625.1 Parnassius orleans
CGAAGGGCCTGAATTTGCAATAACACCGCGAAAATCCTGTATGAGGAAATTATCTGTAACGTTGAGGATTGTCTGTTTAAAACAATGGGAAAGGAAGATTTAGAGGCCATACGTCAAGACATTTCGTCCTTGTTACGTCGAAGTTCAGTGCCGAAACTAAATCTACCCAAAGACGAGATTAAAGCGTTGTACAACTTACGCAACAGACCAGAGCTCACGATTTTCCGTGCAGATAAAGGAAATGCTACGGTAGTAATGGATACGTCAGATTATAGTTCTAAAATACAAAACTTTATCGGACGAAAGTACGTACAAAAGGTCAAACAGACCTACAACCAATGTGCTTAAAACAACAAGCGATCTGTTAAAGAATTACTCCGAAAAATTAGATCTCGACGTAAATTGATAATACCACCATGTACCAAACCACCGAGGTTGTATGGGTTACCAAAATACACAAACCAAACGCTCCACTCACATCCTATAGTGAGCCAAATCGACTCACCAACTTATAAATTGGCTCAACACTTGGCAAAAGTTCTGTCACCGCTGAGAGAACAAACCAGAGCACACGAAGGATTCGTACCATTTTGTTAGTGAGATAAAAGACCTACATCTCGCTGACAATGAAACTATGGTCAGTTTTGATGTTCAGTCACTATTTACATGCTTACCTATTGAAGACTGCATCTCAATTGTAACCAGGAAGCTAGAAGAATATAACATGCCTACAGAATATGCAGTACTCAAACACTGCCTTACATCTGGCTTTCTATTGTGGAAGGAGGAGTTCTACAAGCAAGTAGATGGCGTAGCAATGGGCTCACCTGTATCTCCCATAGTCGCCGACATATTCATGGAGGACTTGAGGAGAAAGCCTTCTACTGCTCCTGTATATCCAAGATTCTACAAGCGGTACGTAGACGACACTTTCACAATTTTACCATCTGACAAAGTAACTGCATTTTTAAACCACCTTAATTCCATAAATTCTAAAATACAATTCACAATGGAGTTAGAGGCAAACAATTTTTAGCTTTCCTAGATGTTTTAGTCATCCGAAATCCATAACACTATTGGTCACACTGTGTATAGGAAAAGACCTATACCAACCGATATTTAAATGGTGAATCGCACCATCATCCATCACAGTGGGAAAATCTTTTTTCAGAGAGCACGAGGATCTGTGACAGAAAACATCTGGCCGCTGAGTTTCAGCACGTCGAGCAAGTATTGCAAGACAACAAGCTGGGTCCCACGCTCACGTCACAGTGACCGAGTGAAGCGGCCACAGTCGAGCGTGTGCTGTACTACCCATGTCAAAGGAGTCACATTTCTAAAACATACTCTGCCGCCGAAGAAGATTATTCAATTTTACCATCCGTCAAGTGATCCTCTACAAGTATGCAGGAGGTACAAGCTTGATTGTGAATGTGGTCTCTTACGTAGGACAAACAAAAAGATCCATTAAACCCGCGTGAAAGAATATATAGCTGACATGAGCCACCGACACTCTGGGAAGTCTGCAGTCTGTGAACATGTTCAAGATCGTCCTCGCCATTACATCAGATTTGATAGACCACAAACTCGCAAAAGAACACCGATTCTACCAAGGATGATACAAGGCTATTGAAATTAAAAACCTCCCACTTCAATAGAGAAGATGGATGAGTGCTGCCATCTGCTTGGGATCCTAATTAACAAAATTAAATCTTAACCCAAGCATACCACTGCAAGACTTTAAGATACTGTAAGCTCATTCTGCGTAGATCGGACCAAAATTAATATTCAAAACTGATGGTAGCTGGCTAACTATGACATTGGGATGTCAAACACCTCAGTCCCCCCCGTGACCATGGGTGTTGTAAAGCACCCGAAACGTCGGGAATCAAAATTAGTAAACTAAACGCGATAAAATCCGTAAAAATAGTTTTATTCAATAAATTTAATTTTGTTTAGTTATAATTAATTTTTTCGGCTGCGAAATGTCCAAATATTCGGTGTTTTAGCAGCCTTGTATGAATTTATTTTTTACTAAATAGAGACTGCGTTACTCACTCAATTAGTTCGGCGTCAATTGCCGTCGTGAGTGGACACTGTATCATTTGTTTGCAGCGGTTCAAAAGATCGCTGTACAAATACACAATATTCGAAAACCAAATTTCTTTATTATACTTGATTATAATAATAATCAGAGATTTTATTACAATATTTTAAAAGCACAGAATAAATACTTTTGGAATTTCCAAACTTTTTAAAATTGAATTTTGACATAAAATTATCGGAAAATTGGAAGTATAATAAGGTTAATTGTGAAACTTTGTGTGTATTTAAACTACTTTAAAAATCCGTATAATCATGTTATACGTAATTTTTAATAATACGCTTAGGGCATGCCCAATTGATTTACCAATTTATTTTGTTATTCAATTGTTTGCAGTTATTATATTATATTATAAGATTTCTAATGTAAGCTAAACTAGCTTACATTAGAAATTCTTGGTGGGATGCGATGTATAAATAGGTAGCTTATTTTCGTCAACAACTATAATATATATATTTTGTTTTTTACCAGTGGAGCTTTAACACTATATTAAAAATGTTTAATGAATTAAAAAAAATTAAGTACCAAAAATTATTTGTATTTTTAGTTTGTGTTTTACATTTTAAGATCAGTTATAAAGAGCCATTAACGGAACATTTTGCAAAAACGAAACCTATCCTACCTAATTTTACGTCGTTTCATTAGCGTCATTCTTAGTTTTGGGTAAACAAACCTTGTTGCTCTAAAGAAACACGACTAAGTTCATATTAAAAGAAATGCACGTCATTACAAGATTTCTGTGTAAAATGGAGGCTACTGATGGGCCTTATTAAAAGTAAAATTTTTATGTTGATTAATTAATTCGAGACTAAAATGGGCTTTTATCTGCAATAATAAGTTTGTCAAAATAGCATAGACTTATAAAAGTCATACACAGTCAATCATACTGAAGATGATCAATTGTATAATTGTATTATAAAATATTTAATAGACTATTTCCGCTTTAATGACCCAAATATAATCATTAATGTATGATGGCACATTTAATAGTTTTATCAGATGGTTATATAATTAACTATCATATATGATAGGTCATGCTATTCTATAAAAAGCTGCAAGAAATTTTAATTCACGGAACTCTTGGTTTGTTTTACTATTCAATTAATTAGCGAAGAACAAGATGGACTGATCTGGTATACGAAAAAAGTGCTATTTAGAATTTTATGCATTTTTAACACGCTTTTATTAGCTTAATATGTATCTATGTAACGGAATTTCGGAATGTGATTTTCATCCCCTTCAAAACGTCACATTGATTTAAAATGCACACTTATCAAGGACTGATGACAATGCAATAACTTAAATAGTTTGTGTCATTACCCTTGCCAGGATCCTCAGGATTTGTGAATAATTCATAAAACAACTACGATTTCTGCCAGTTAAATCTACTGTAAGCCGTGTAAAAGAACTTCGGTCCAAAGAAAACCACGCTTTTGTAGTTTGCCGCACTAATAAAGAAATAGTTTAAAAAATTAAATAAACACACTTTTGTAGATAACCGAACTAAAAAGTAGAAAATAATTTTCAATAAGTTTAAAATAAGAAAATAGTGATTAACATATAAAATCATTTTATTGTAAAAAGTGGGTGCTTGACGTCATTTGTTGTAAATATTTTTGTGAATATTTGTCAAATTAGCGTCATCATAAAAATATCTGAAAAGCACCCACGCGGTTATCTACAAACGCGTGTTTATAGTTATTTTAAACTATTATTTTCTGTACAAACCCGGCAAAGTGTTTCACAAGGCACTATGAATAAAGCAGCTGATAAAATGTTACACTCATAACTGTTAACAAAAATTGTTATTGTAAATGTTCTTATAGAAGAAACTATTCCGCTGTGTCAGGTGCAGGAGCTATTATTGGAAGAGATATAAATTTTGTTTTAGAGATTGTTTAGTCTGCAATTGTGCATAAAATAAAAAATAACTTCAGCCAAAGAGCACAACTGGCAAGAATTAATTTTATCAGGTTTCAAAATATCAATCAAAATTCAAAAAATCGAAAATAATAAAATCAAAAATGTAGATCTGTATGTCTGTACTTACAAATATTGTTTTATAGCCGCTTAGTAACTGACGGTTACCTATATATCATCCTGCAGTCACGCCAATAATAAGAGGAGAGAATTTTGTGATAAAATAAAAAATAACATTACAAACATATCAAACATACCCAAAACGTTACAGAACAGAATATAACAAACAATAAACTAATGAGCTTGTGTCAGTTTTAAAAGGTTACAAGATATAAAAAAACACAAAATAAATGTCAAAACGTTCAGGATCTGATTGACGATATAGAGCTGACACTTAATCATGCTTTGGGAAAACACGCCAGTTGTAAACAATACTTCTGTGAAAAGTGGTGTACATAAGACAATTAAGAACAGACAAAATCTTTCTTTTCAAATTTCCGCCGGGTTTTAAGTAGAAGGCCAATAAGCCATGCCAATTTAATTAAATATATTTTATATGATCTTGACTACGTTTCATCGATTCACCATTGATAAAATGAGAACAGCAATTTTAAAATTGTGTTTACAAGAAACACTATCAGTTGAAACTTGCAGCTTGTTCATTGTTTTATTATAATTATCTTTAAATGTATATATTCATTCATTCAACGTGTATAATCATTCCCATAATATTTTGTATTATATTTTATTTTGCCCTATCTGAAACGTTCTAAACTCTATAGAAAATGTGGCGTATGAAATGACTGACAATCACTAGAACATTTTATCTAGGTACAAAGATGTTTTACGTTTTCGTGGCTCACATGATATTTTTGTCAGCATTAGGTACCCTTCTGTACCTTAAACGAATATGAATATTGCATATTTATAGGATACAAAAGTAAAGTAACAGGCTATGTAAGTCCTCTGCTGGGCACAGGCCTCGTCTTACTTGAGAGGGTTTTAGTGCAAGGAAATGACCGCCGCGCTCCCCAATGCGTATGAGGAACTTCACATGTCTTTGAAATTTTTTTCTTATTCCTCAGACATGCAGGTTTTCTCACGATTTTTCCTTCACTGCCGAGCACGTGCTAAATCAGCACTTAAAGTTGCAATTAAAATTTCATTGGTGCCGGGGATCAAACCTGGTGAAATTTGCCAGCGCTTAGACCCAGAGCTACTAAAACGACACAAATAAATAAGATTCAACGAATATAATAAAAACTCACGTACTTAACCTACTACTGCCTACTGACGAATCACAGCACCACATCGTGCAATTTAATTGAAGATGCTTAACCGCAACATAAATCTCAGTGACGCGCAAGCATAATAGGCAGTATATAACTTATATACTTGTCACCTCTGCAGTCTATTAATCTTGCACAACCGTACGTGCAGAGGCAAAGCTTCACAACCGCGCTATGATAATTAAACTACTGCAAACATGAGGCGCGTGTGTATACACAGAGAGAAACGCGTACACAGAGAAACTGCTTTAAACCGGCTCTCGGCCTGTGCTCAAACTCAGGGTTGTGTAAAGAATAATAAGTGTAAAATTTTATTTTTAAAGAATTATTCGTGTTCAATGAAATATAAAAAGTGTAAATATGATTTAATATACTTGTTTGTATGAACAATAATAGAATAAATATAAATATGTAATTTTTAATTATCCTAATGACTCCACTAGGTAAGTATACATATAGTACATACACTTGATTATAATATATTATTTTAATGGTAGATAAGTACCTCACATATGGTTATATTATGTATTGAGGTATCTATTAACATTAGTATCTAATAGTTATGTTTATAATGTTTATAATTGAATAATTACGTTTATAAGTTAAATACATAGGTTCATGTTTTTTTTATTATTTTATCCACTTAATACATAACCAAATTAAGAGTTCTGGCTAGAAATCTCAAGAGAAATTAAGAGATTGAATAATTATACGTTGCGCCATATTATGATACAACGTTATCACAGTTGAACTTCATTTTAAAGTTCAAATTTGTAATAGTCTTTTATAATATATACTGATGCAATTTAAAGTTAAAATAATTTATTTTATACAAGAACTGGATAAAAGCGGACCGCGCCACTTGCTTCTAGTAATGAAGGGATTATAGAGTAAGACTTCGTCTGGTTTTTTAGTGAAAAGGCCCTAACGGAATTAATATATTGTGCCACTGGACTCTGTCCAAAGCTCTTCTCTCTTACAATCCTCTGTGCCAACTATTTTAGCCTTAATTAATAGAATCAGGCTTTACTTTGAGGAAATCCATTATATTAAAGTTGTAAATATTTACTTTGCAAATATCCGCTCAATAAAATAAAATGCTGTGTCTTAACTAGTTTGAAGAGCACCTCCCGCCCTCCCTCAATTGCGTGCACTATCCCCGTCACCACTAATCCCAGCACCACTACTCCCACCACCACTACATTAGGAAAGACACACCAGCGATGACAATACGACACGTGTTTCCTCTACACGAGGCATCTTCTGGTGTAATAGACTTACGGTGGCTGACCGCAAGAGAGCGGCGAGCCAAATACAGCTGTTATTTATAATATCGCCGACGCAACCGCTCCCACTTAAGCAGTGAGCGACCGCGTCGTCGCGATAGAACATGCGACCAATCACCACCTGACTTACGCAGCCGCCTGACATTAAATTAATAACAAGCCGCTGTGAAACGCCCACCTCCCTCCAACCACGCAACCAATCGCTAATCAACGTGAAGGTGACGAACGACCATATTATGAGGCTGTCCGTTATTGGAGAGCAGGTTTAAAGATGTTTAAGAGGTGAGTTAGAAAAATTTGTTTGTTCATTCAGCAGTGCAACATTACTATTTATATTTTTTAATATCTCCAACTCTTCCAGCACACACAGTCGCAGGCCTTTATTACAAGTATGTAAGACTTTAAAGGAGTGGTCGTTGGTTAGGTTGTGTCCAGTGTCCAAGAGATGTTTAGCGAAATGGGATTTATCGGGATTGCAATTCTGTACGCGGCTAAATGCTCTTTATAACGTGTCTCGAAGTTGCGACCAGTCTGACCCACGTAAACGGCGTGGCATTCGTCACAAACAAGTTTATAAACACCCGAATTTTGACGAATATCTAACTTATCTTTATTATTACAGATATTCCTAAGAGAATTGTTTGTTTTGAACGCAACGTACACGCTCTGTCGAAGAGTATTAGCTATTTTTTCAGATATGGCGTTTAAGTAGGTCAAACTGCTCACATATCGATGAACACTTTGAGGTTGAACCGCGTACAGAGAATTGCGGACGGCATGCTTTTCTTTTAATTAAATTATTAATGAGATTTTTGAAAACCATTAAAGACCGCAATTTGATAAATTACGTTAAGCTTTTTAAATAATTTTCTACTTAATGGGACAGTAAACAAACGATTAATATAACAATAAAAAGCGGCTAATTTATGTTGCCAGGAATGACATGATGACGCGGGGATGACCGTGTCGGTATGAATTGGCTTTCGGTAAATTTGGAAAACATGCAACGACTCCTTTCTCGTTATTGTTAAGTCGAGGAAATTAAGGGAACAATCTTGTTCCAATTCAAGCTTAAATTTAATTTTATCGTGGACTCTATTTATTTTATTAAGGAAAACATCCAGTTGTCTCCTTGTGCCAGTCCATCAAATAATTATGTCGTCTACATATCTTTAATAGTACAAGATATTTTGATTGACAACTATATGTTGTTTTTAGAAATTATCCATGAAAATGTCCACCATAAGAGGACTTAGAGGGGACCCCATAGCTAACCCTTCTTTTTGTAGATAGAAACGGTTATTAAACCGAAAATAGTTTTGTTTACAGAGAGATTAAATTAAGAAGATCATTTGTTTCGGAGTGTAGACGACGTTTATTTAAGAGATCTGCGAGTATACGCAAACAGTCAGGGGATGGGACATTTGTGAAAAGACTATCAACGTCTAAAGATAACAACATGGATTTAGGAGGAATACGAATATCTTTAATTTTGGAAACGAGATCTAAACTATTTTTAAGGCTGTAAGTTGGGTTGAAAGCAGATTTCTCCCGAAGGAGGAAGTTTAATTTTTTAGCAAGGAAATAAGCTGGTGCACCTATATATGAGACAACTGGACGAATAGGAACATGTTCTGTATGTATTTTAGGTAACCCATATAAAATGGGTGCTTGAGGATTCATTGGAACAAGATTGCTCCGAGACAAGTTGTGATCGGGAAAAACATATGATGACTGTTGTATACATACTTTAATATCTGAAGTAAACTTTTTGGTTGGGTCAGATTCCAATAACTCAAAATCATCTCCTTGGATAACATCGTTAACCTTCTGGCTGTACCCGCTATTCTCCATAATGACAACAGTATTGCCTTTGTCGGCTTTAGTAACAATGAGGTCATTGTCCTTTATTCTCTGCTTTAGTGACTTATAAATAGGGAACTCAGGATTGTAATGGGAAGATGCGGTACAGAATTTCTTTAGCTACCAAACTCTTAACGGTGTTATCTTTCTTCCCGATCACAACGGCCATCTCCGCGTTAACGGCCACAGTCTCTAACGATTTTTGGGATACCGAAGTTGTTAAATTATACTTTAGGCCTTTATGTAAAAGGGACAACTCATCCCTTGGAAACTGGACATCGGAAAGATTTTTAACGCGGGGATAAAATTAGTGATATTCAGTATGTACTTCGTTATTACGTTTACGGGATGAAGAAGATACAAGTCCTTGTAACTTACGGGACTGAATTTGATATTTCTCATTAAAAGCCATTAAAGCAAGTTCTCTGGCTTTCCCATCCAAAATATCAAATTCAATATTATGTAATTTATATGAAAGTTCAGAATATAATACTTTAAGGTGGATTTTTAAATTATCTCTATTGGAAAACCAACGACGACACTCCTCATTCAACCAGATATTCTGAGCTTTAGAAATAGCAATATTGGTGCTCGACTATTCGTGCCAGAACGTATTTGGATATAATTGCGAATAACATGATTGTTTGCTGCTGATTGAACCAAACATTTTGGGCAGCAATACGATGGAGTTTTGTTAATTTGACATAGAGTCTTGCCTGGTCGGCCGTGCTAGCCTTAATAAGATAATTAATAGAATCAGGCGTTACTTTTGGAAATCCATTATATTAAAGTTGTAAATATTTACTTTGCAAATATCCGCTAAATAAAATAAAATGATGTGTCTTACCTAGTTTGAAGAGCACCTCCGCCCTCCTTCAATTGCGTGCACTATCCCGTCACCACTAATCCTAGCACCACTACTCCCACCGACTACATAGGAAGACACACCACCGATGACAATACGACACGTTTCGCCTCTACACGAGGCATCTTTGGTGTACTAGACTTTACGGTGGCTGACCGCTAAGTGAGCGGCGAGCCAAAAACAGCTGCTATTTATAATACTCGCCGACGCAACCACTCCCACTAAGTAGTGAGCGACCGCGTCATGCGATAGAACATGCGACCAATCACCACCTGACGTACGCAGCCGCCGCCATTAAATTAATAACAAGCCGCTGTGAACGCCCGCCTACCTCCAACCACGCAACCAATCGCTAATCACCGTGAAGGTGACGAATGACCATATTGCGAGGCTGTCCGTTATTGGAGAGCAGGTTTAAAGATGTTTAAGAGAGGTGAGTTAGAAACATTTGTTTGTTCATTCAGCAGTGCAACATTACTATTTATATTTTTAATATCTCCAACTCTTCCAGCACACACAGTCGCAGCCCTTTTGCACGCAATTGAGGAGGGCGGGGTGCTCTTCAAACTAGGTAAGAAACATCATTTTATTTTATTGAGCAGATATTTGCAAAGTAAATATTTACAACTTAATATTTTAGCCTTAATTTCTCTGCAGTCCAACCATCGAAGCTTTTATCTTCCAACTTCGACTTCTTCGTCCCTTACTTCGGATAATGATTAAAAGTTAACATTATATACGTCCACTGCTGGCAGGCTTCCTCTAATTTCTGAGAGGTTTTAGGGCAAAGAAATGTCCACTGCGCTGCCCCAATGAGTGTTGGCAAACTTCACATGTCTTCAAAATATTTTTCTTATTTTCGGACATGCAGATTTCCATACGATGACTTTCACTGCCGAGTACGTGTTAAATCAGCACTTAAAATTCCAAGTAATAATTTCATTGGTGCTGGGCGCGGTCGAACCTGGTTGCTCGCGTCCTGCGAAATTTACAGCGAGCGCTTAGCCCTGAGCTACCACGGCTCTTATTACTTCGGGATAAGTAGCCTTAATATACGTTGGTGTTCTTGCGTCACCTTTTAATCGATTTTATTTAATAATGCAACTATGAGGTTATTCTTGCATTATTATAGCTCGCGATTGTGTCTTTTGCGTTATTTTACAACCGCTCCAAAAAAGCAACCTTTCAAAACAAGCAAAATATTTTCGTGATTTTTATTGAAATCTGTTGATTTTAAGTAAAATTCAATCAAATTAAATCAAGTCAAATTACTCATATATGACTAAGACATATTTAATAGTGACTCTTAAGTATGTCTTAGAGTTAAAATATTTAAATGATATAGAACTTAGTGTCAGATACAGTTCCAGGTTGATTTTGAAAGTTATTTAATATATTTATTACATTAAGTTAAGAGCACCAGATAAAGAGTAGAAAAAAAAAGATTTAATTTTTTTTCTCTTTTTAAAAACTGGATATCAGTTTATTTTGGATGTTGCATCAGTAAGCCTGTCTCATAATGTTTTTACCTGTCTCCAGTTCTAAGTGTACCCTAAAACACTATGCAGTCACATTACCTCTATGCCCACTACAGCGCATTTAAAACAAAAGTTTCTGGATCTGGGATCTGGGAACTAAACTTTTTGCTGTAGCAACCCTGTGACTAGTTGTAAAATACTTGCTCCCAACTATTTTAAAAATTAAAATTTTAAATTGATAATATCCACCTCAATTTTGAGTTACAGTTGTTAAATACGACTTATTTTATTTGTAAAATAAGTAAAAGTCATAAGTATTTTAATTAAATTGTGTTTAGTGTTCTAACCTAAAGTGACAGCTTTAACGAACATCGTTTAAACTTACTGTAAGTGTTATTCTTGTTATCCCTTTAACATTTTAAAATTTACCTTTTAATTAAGTGTTGTTCTGATTTCATTTTGAATTATTTACATGATAATTTAATTTGAGATCTGTAAATAAACCCATAGATCTGGACATTTGCTTACTCTGCTTCTTCGGTTTCTTTCTTTGTTTTATTTTGCTATTTACACTTAATAGTAAAATGAATACACGCAACCAAAAACGCGCCAATTGGAGAACCAACTTCAAATGGCGCTTCAAGAACAATGCGTCAAAGGAGCAGTGTGAGCTGTTGTGTAAGAAAGGATGACAACGAAATAATAAATATAATTGCTAAAATACTCAGCTAAAAGTGATATGGTTAAGTTGCATAAAGAATATACTTTTGTTTTAAAAGAAAAGGATGAACTTCAGAGAACAGTCGATGAGTTTGACCAATGCAAGGAATATGAGGAATCCTCAGATTAATTGCTGCATTGCAGTTACAGTTAAGTGAGGCTAATGAGCAGATTGTGCAATTAAAACAATACATATAACTTGGCCCAAAATCAAAGTCTGTTCAATGAGCTCATAGAATGCGAATCTTCTAAAGCATTTCAACCCTCCACAACAATTGATTTGACTGGTGATGATTATGTCACATCAAGAACAGCAGCAAGGATTACCTGCAGTAGAAGAAAATTAAAGAAATACATAAAATTAATAAATATATTAGGAAAGTACAAAAGTTAATTAAAACTAAAATTAATGTCAAAATTATACAAATGTATGTAAAGAAAAGCAAGAATTAATTAATAAACTTAAATTATATTCAATTGAGGTGGAAAATATGAATAACTGTTATGAGACTGATATAGTGTCTAAATTTAACAATTTCATCACTTAAAAATCCCTACAAATATATCACATAAATATGAATCGGCTCAGGATGAGATAAAAGAACACATATTGGCCATGAATGATCTGGTAAAGTCATATAGATAATGAGGAGCGCTTTGACTCCTAATTAAACATCAGAGTGAGTATCAGCGCTCCATACCAGGTTCATCGGGGACAATATGTGTAAATAATGATAATAGGGACTCATTATTTTCACCTACACTCTATGACAGTACCATAACAAAGAATATTAACTTAACAAGTAATTTAAATATTAATAAAAATAAAGTAATTATGTATTGTGATGACATAGGCAAAAATTTTGGCACAATGTTAAATAACTGTTTAAAAGGACATCAGGTTAGTAATTGTTGTATGCCTGGAGCATCCTTTAGTCATATAATGAATAAAGTTTTAACTAGTAAGTTTTGCCCTAATAGCACATTAATAATTCTTGTTGGGAGAAGAGGCAATGTAAACAAAACTCAATTATTAAAATATATTGATTATCTAAATACTTTAAATGTGCATAAAATTATTTTGTTTACATTGCCTTACATACAGGGTTGGCCAGGGAAAATAAAATAAGATACAATTTAAATTTATTAATGAATAACTTTTCATTTAATAACAATATAAACTTGACATCTAATTGTTATAATTATAGTAATATAATTAATTTAATAGACATAAATAATTTAATTAAGAAATTTTTGACTAGAGATAGGTATTACCTATCCAAATATAATTAAGACAGATAGCAAATGTGCTATCTTATTGTTTATATATTAACTCAGCCAAGGACTTGGCTATACCGACATCTGCTTCTTTTGAGCAGTCTAATGACTTAATATGTAATTTGGAATCAGTTCCAAGTAATTTAAATTAGAAAATGAGACAATAGAGGTAATCTCTAGCAGTTATAATAATTTAAATAATTTAGAATGTAGCTTACAACCTTCATTGTATGACTCACAGAGTGATAATAAAATTGTTTACACCTGGTGCATCAGAATATACAAGGCATGATAGGCAAAGAGCTAGAAATTGAATTGTTCTTAAATAGCAACAATATTCATATTTTATGTATTACTGAACATTGGTTAAAAGCTTATAACATGATGTTTAATTTCAGTAATCACCAGGTGGTCAGTTCGTTCAATAGAGAAACGATTTTAAGAGGTGGCTCGTTAATATTAGCTAGTAAATTATTATCATGTAAGGAACGTAAGGATATTGTGGGCCTCTCTGTTGAGCGAACTGTAGAAATGGCATGTGTTGAGTTTGAGCACCTCATTGTTGTGAGCGTCTACAGACCCCCATGTTCTATATACCATACTTTTGAAAAAATTATGGAGGAAGTTTTTGTTAAGCTTAATAAACAGAATAAATCTGTTGTAATATGTGGAGACTTTAATATCAATCTCCTAGAAGCTTCCTCCACCAATATTAAATTTAGATCATTGTTTAAATCATATGGTCTTTTTTAATTTATTTTTAGAGCCAACGCGTATTAATGAATGTAGTGCAACATGTATAGATAACATTTTAACAAACGTTAAGCCGTTGCATAAATATATAATTCAAAAATTGAGTTCTGATCACTGCGGACAGTTAGTTTCATTACCTTATGCTCACAAAAAGCAAGTAGATGAGAAAATTGTGTTTGTTCCTGTAAATGCACGTCGCTTGGAGAAGTTTAGAAGTAACATAGTGAAGAAACTTCCATCACTTTCATACCAAAATGATCCTAATTTTTGTATGGAACAGTGTTTGAACTTATTTGCAATGAATTTGATAATATTTTACTTCTAAAACGTTCTCTTTGAACAGTCGGAAGGCTTTCAATGAATGGGCGACAGTAGAGTCCAAAGAACAAAGGTTATATGAACTTTACCATGAAAGGTCATATAACCCTAGCGTCGAATTTAGGAATATGTTAAAAATATTCAAAAATATTTAAAGGTGTGCTCCAAAGCCAAGTCTTTGCATTTGAGCAACAAAATTAAGACGGCTTCTAATAAAATTAAAATGACGTGGAGTATAATTAATAAAAACTGGTAAGGTCAACTCTCGCAATTCAAACTACCGGTTGAGTTTTAACAACAAATTAACGGATTCAGATCAGGATGTTGCAATGGTTTTGAGAAGTATTTTGGATATTCCGATCTTAACCACTATGTCACTGAATTCTTCTCCTGCCGTCGCCGAATCATTGCTTAAACAAAATGTAAATGCGTGCACAAAGAATTTTACATTTCATAAAATATCATCAAAAGATATTGTAAAATATTTTAAAACTATTGATGTTAAGAAAACTGCGGATCTGTGGGGCATTTCCGTTAAAGTTATTGCGTCTATAATCGATATAATCGCCTCAACTAGCTATTATTTTTAATACTAGTATCGAATATGGTGTGTTTCTGATTTGATGAAGCATAGTAAAGTAATACCTTTATTTAAATCTGGTAGAACATTTGACCCCGTCAATTTTAGACCCATTTCTGTACTGCCAACACTAAGTAAAATTTTGAAAAAATTATTGATCAAATGTTAATTTTTAATGTTAATAATTTTTCATAAAAATCAATTCGTTTCACAGGGTCGCTCGACAACTGATGCTGGTGTTGAGCTGATTAAATATATTTTCAATGCATGGGAGAATTCACAGGATGCTTTGGGTATATTATGTGACCTATCCAAAGCCTTCGATTTTGTTCACCATGAAACATTAATCAAAACTACAACACTACGGTGTAAAGTAATGCTCTTAAATTAATTGTTTCATATTTAAGTAACAGAACTCAAAAGTTGTCATTAATAGTATGAGCTCTTCCGGGTCGATAGTACAAATGGGCGTGCCTCAAGGCTCAATTCTCGGCCCTTTCTGTTTCTTGTATATATTAATGACTTACACACAGTATGGGAGAACCATAATATAGTATTATTTGCTGATGACACTTCATTAATTTTCAAATTAAAACGACAATTATTAAAATATGACGAAGTAAATAATGCTATATCTAAATTAGTAAATTGGTTTAATGTTAATAACTTGCATTTAAATAGCACTAAAACGAAATGTATGAAGTTCGACTCAAATGTCAGACAATTAAATACAAATGTAATTTTAAATGGGAGGAACTGAGTCTTGTCGATACCACCATTTTTCTTGGAATAACACTAGCGAAGCTTCAATGGAGCCCCATATATCAAAGTTAGCAAGCAGACTTAGTTCTGCAGCATGCTGTAAAGATTAGAAATCTTACCAGTGTGGAAACAGCTAGACTTGTTTACTTTAGCTATTTCCATAGCATAATGTCGTATGGTATTTTGCTATGGGGACACAACACACTGAAATTATATTTGTTTTACAGAAGAGGGCCATAAGCAATCTATGATTTAAAACCTAAAGAGTCGCTCAGACAAAAATTTAAGAAATTAATATATTAACTTTGGCCTCTCAATACATTTATGAAAATGTAATGTACGTACACAAAAATAAAAGTAGTTATACAAAATAAGTGATATTCATTCTGTAAATACTAGGAACAAACACAAGCTAGTAGTACCAATTACTCGACTCCACCGAGTCAGTAATTCATTCTTGGGGCGATGTATACGCTTACAACAAAATCCCAGAAAATATACAAATTCGACCTGCTCAAAATTCAAAACTTTATTAAACATAATTTGTATAAAAAGGGTTATTATAATGTTAAGGAATTTATGAATGATAATAACCCTGGGAATGAGATGTTCGCTGGCTGTTTCTAATTTGTTTTGTGTGGTTAATTGTTTAACATACATGATTGTAGCTGTTATTTAAAAAAAGTCTCGCTGGGTTTCTTGCTGGTTCTTCCCAGGACAGACGTTTTTTGACCAACCAGTAATTAGACAAAGAGTGACTTTCAATAAGTATTATTTATAATCTATATTGAATAAAAAGTTTCTGTTTCTGTTTCTGTTTCAAAACACTTTATTTAGTTAAGTGCTCCATAACCCTTTCAGAAGTAAAAGGAGGCCTCCGCCCAGCAGTGTGATATGGCTAACAGGCTGTAACTTTACTTTTTTATTAAGTAATTACTAATTTTCTTTATCTGAAGGTAAATGTAGAAAAAGAAGAAGTTAAATGCACACAATATTTAAAAATAAGGATTACTTTGTTACTTAATTACAAGAAGCTCATAATTGATTTTAAACTCCAATCTTATAATACCAGAAATAAAAGCAGGTCTGTAACGTCAACTTTTGGACGCACTCTAGTTTTACTTTTTATTCCCCTTTACTGACTACAAAATATAAAATTCTATTTGTAACTCAAAAACATCAATGATTATTTAAATTCACTGCACTCGTACAGTACGCATGAGTTACTTTTAAATGTAACTGTAGTCCGGTACAATAAATCATAGTATTTTGACATATGCTGTAACATACTCGTATCTATATTGGAGTTTTGATCTGTTGGCTTTGAGATTTATTGTGACATTATGGTTTTAGTGTTCCTCTATCATACAAAGAATTTCTTAATACAGTAATATCTGTAGAATAGCATACTGTATCATTTAAGATGTGGTAGGAATAGATCAGCTCGACCAGGGAAAGACCTTGCTCTCACAGAATCTCAGTATAAAGTGGTAGCGTAATGTTTTGTGTGATGAGTGTAGAGTACCGAAGACTTATTTACTACCAGGTACGTAATCCAGTGAACGAGTTGTGTGCTATATGATTTTTAATCTTAATCGATGATTACAAATATAGGTGTCTAAGTGTCACATCGTTTTATTACCACTAGGTGGACTATGTGTATATTTTTGCATTCATATCTTTACAAAATAGGCAATAATTATTAATAGTATCTGTTAAGTAAATTGCATAATAGAACAAAAGCAAAAACAGCTATTAAGCGTCGAAATGACAGCAAAAATATTGTATGACACGAAATACTAAAAAACCACTTCCAAAAAGTGAATATACTTAAAATTTTATTTTTAAAATTTAAAAAGACATGAATAGAAATATAAAACCTTGGTTAGCTATACTGAGAACGGTGACCAACCATCGCTGTGTAGTGGCGGTGTAAGCAAATCCGGAACAATCTTGTGTCTGAAGTCGAGTCTCTGTTAAGCTAAGTCTCGGATTGCGGAAGACTAAATCTAGTCCAGTTTAACTCTCAGAAGATACAGGTTTGCGCGTTTACCGCTAAAGGAACCCTTTGTCGTAACCCTTTAAGTTTAGGGCACTCCTCTGCCTCTGTCAGCATTGGTATCCTCAGCGTCGACATATCGAATTACGTGCAGTCTTGGAAGGAAGGATAAATTGGCCTACAAAAAGCCTGGCGTGCTTTGCTTGGTGGGGCAGTATTTCATGCCGGCACATCGCTTCAACTTTGCAAGGTGCAGGTTCGGCTACACACAGAATAATGTTCTAATCTCTGTTCCGGGGCACTCCAGTGTCAGCTCCTTCCACTTGCCCAGCGCAAATCAACTAGAATCGTCGACGAGCAAGTTCTTTCTGATCGCCTCGATTGACTGTCGCTACGAAGAAATGTTGCACTCCTTTGCATTTTCTATCGTATTTGCCACGAGGTGTGCTTTGAGGAATTGTTCGGATTAATTCCAGCCTACAAATTTCACCAACGCACATCGCGATAAAAATACTACCTATACCATTCACATCATCTGGGTGTTCTTCATCGCACGACTTCCGTGTGCAATCGTTTACTACCTGCAATTTTTCGGACCGATACGACTTAGGGACCTTCAAGAAACGAGTTTACTTTTTAAAGGCTGGCAATGCACCTGCAATTTTAGTGTTTCAGTTGTTCGTGGTCGGCGGTGAACACTTACCGCTCTTCTATAAAAAAAACCACCTCATATCATCCCGTGGGTGTCGTAAGAGATAATAGAGAAAAACTAGAAAAGTAGATAGGCAGTGTCATCTACATGAAAACAGCTCAAAATAATAAAAATTGCGGTTACCAACCCGTCTGTCAGTCGTGTCAACTTTGCAAAATACTTTCCATGAGGCGAAGCCCGACCTGGTTCAGCAGTGGACATTCAAAAGGCTGTAATGAATGTATGAAAGTATGACCAATCATACTAGTTTATGCGGGACAGTATTGCAATAGCCACTGTAATCTCACGTTACATTATTTATTAAATTAGTCCAGCAATGATTCAAATTTAAAATTAGATTTTGATTTGTTATAATGTCACTTAAAACGTTATATGCTGCCAACGACAAAAATAAAATGTGAAAATTTTATAACATTTGGAAATAAAACAAAGAAAATAAAAATGCAAATGCAAAATTTTATAAAGTTGTATAATGAGTGTTATAATCATTGGCATTATAAATAAAATTTTAGTTAGAAATAGGAATTGTTTAGAACATCTTAATTTATAATGCTGCGGCATTTTTTTTTAATAATAAAAAAATATTTGCCTAATATGAATGGACTATAATAAAATTAAACGTGTATAAATGTTTTTAGTACCAAAAATCCTCACATTCAAGATACAAAGATGTGTCTTGGCGCATTAAGAAAAGCTTATGGCATATAAATTGTCTACCCGCTCGAAAACAAGACATATTATTCAATTTCAGCTTTTGAGAGGAGAGGAAATACATAAATGGTGAACAAACCTTCTTGCGTACAATTTGGCGGTTTCTTCGTAAAATTTTAATATCAAGAGGTTTTCCTTCATGAAAATATTATAAGGATAAATTTAATAATTTTGTGACGTTCAAGATCTAATAAAATTTATAAATTTTATTACTGTTTGCGATCACAATTTTCTGTAGAAAAAGTACGTACTAGTGAATTTATTTTATTTTTTTTTGAGTTAAATCAAACGTTATTATTAAACTTAATTAATATCCTTCATATTTTTTCTTCCCTATTCGTGTTTAACAAAGTAAATAATGATGATTTCTTATATTTACGCGCACACTACACATTGAATTAAACTACTTTTACGGATTATATCGCGTTTAATTAACTTGTTTTATTAATTCCCGACGTTTCGGGTGCTTTACAGCACCCATGGTCACGGGGGACTGAGGTGATTGACGTCCCAATGTCAAAGTTAATCCGGAGTACCTTCAGCTTTTTTAATTATTAATTTTGGTCCGATCTACGCAGAATGAACTAACTGTGTCTTGAAGTCTTGCAGTGGTATGCTTGGGTTTAGTTTTGATTTTATTAATTACAGGATCCCAAGCAGGTGGTAGTACCCAGCCTCCCTCTCTATTGAAATTAGGATGTTTTTTAATTTCAATAGCCTCACGTATCATCCTTGGCAGGAATCGATGTTCTTTCGCGAGAATCTGTGGTTTATCAAATACATAAAAATATAAAAAAGGAAAACCATAAATGTATTTAAGTATATAATATATTTATATATATAATTTTACTTTATGTCATCCTTTCTAGTTTCATTATTGCTGCACCTGCTCTTATATATCTAAATGTTTAGCCTAATGGTTGACTGGGAGAGAATGCCCTATGGCATTAAGTTCGCCATATTTACAACTTTGTGCCATACGTCAATGATGAAACCATCTTCTTCATAATCATCATCATCGACATGCGGTAGTCTACTGCTAAATATAGGCCTCTCAAATTTATATAGATTTAAATGAGATATATATATATATACACAAATGTCACCGCCATAGCGCAATTATTTATATTAAGGGATATCAAATGAATGAATAAAAAAAGACAAACTAATAGACTAGTTATATATTGTGTCCTGAAGCTGGGCACAGGCATTCTCCCATGTCTGTGAATTTTATAATAAGTTTAAGATTCAATCTTGGATAGTAAAATGGAAATTACTTTGCTTGGTACCTAATTAACAAAGCCAAAGTTTTAAATCTTACCTTTGAAATAAGACGGTAGAGCTCGTCAAAGTATAACGATTTTGAGCAAAGAAAGCAAGAAAATTATATTTGCATGTCATCTTCAAAAGAAGACATGACAAAACCCTTTATTATCTACAAACAAATACCGCCGAAATGGAATAAATTATGAAACTCGTTTGGTTATGTGAAGGAACTCTAAAATCTTTTGACGTAATAAGCAGTACTGGTATTTGACTTTAAAGACTTAGAAACGTCATATTATTTTCTTTGATGAGTCACTAAATATGAGCTTGAATTTTTTGGCCAATCTAAGCACACGCCAAGCTTTATAGAGGCCAATTTGGCCTTCCTTTCAAGTGACCATGAACTGAACGTCATTCGATATATCGACGCCGAGGAAGGATTTCGATGCTAGCTGAGGCAACGAGGTTTCGTGCCATGAGACAGAGGAGATACGACAAACCGGTTATTTTTACAGGTAAACTTGCGTCTTCTTGGGATTGAGCTGGACTAGATTTGGTCGCCGCCAATCGGAGACTTTGATCAACAAAATCTCGACTTCAGACACAAGTTTATTCCGACACTCGACGACGTGTTTCCAAGAAATATTAGCACGACCTGCGTATAAGGCATCGCCAGTGCTGTCATCTGCATAACAATGAATGTTACTGGTTTGTAACATATCGTTTATATGCAGAAGGAACAGTGTAGGCCATAGCACAGTCTTGCGGAACACCAGCATTCACAGGCTTGAAGCATGCACAGTCGACTACGACCTTAATGCTCTGATCTGAGAGAAATCTGGTGATCCAATTGCATAATTTATTGAAAAGCCCATAAGATGGAAGCTTAGAAAGAAGCGCTAATATGCCAAACTCGATCGAAGGCCTTCGTTATGTCCAAACTAACCGCCAAGGCCTCCTAGACTCGACCGCCTGTGCCCATCGGTGTGTTAGTTAAACAAGAAGATCACCAGCTGAGTGACCCGACGGAAACAGTACTGGGGTCACTAATCAACTGATGCTCTCGAGATACCGCATGTGCTGCAATCAATGATGGTCTCCATTATTTTCGAGAACAAAGAGGTGATGACGATAAGTCTGTAGTTAGGAGGATCAGAGATAACTTTTAAAGATCGGATACACAGCTGTCTTCCATGAATGTATTATTTCGTAGTTTACAATTTTATTATTAATAGATATAGTTTAAAATATTTAAGTTTTTTTTCGAATATATTTGCTTTGTTTTCCTGATTATATATTTAATACTCCATCCTACCTTTCTCTAATTTTATCGCACAAGTATTACATTAGGTGTAAGTTAATATACCATGCACGTTTAATAACTCTAAATAAAATGTCCTTGTGATGTATAGGTAAGGTAATGTTCAGAAAATAAAGTAAAAAATAATGTTTTATATAATACTCTTAAAAATTTTAAGGAAAAATGAAAAAAAAGTGGAGTATGTGTATTTCTATTAAAGATTTTCTTTACCTTTGGAATATTCAAACGTACTGATGTTTTTTTATATGTATCAGTGCTTTTGGGAATAAAATACATAGGTTTCCAAAATTGAGGATGAAAACCGCCATTTGTGTTGCTACATTCCCAAACACAATTTCCTACAGGCCGATTTGCACCCTTTTCATTGAAGTTGTATTGAAGCACTAAATGAAATTTTATAGTTAAATAACATTCTTTATCAACCTTTTGGTAAACTTCAAAAAGTAGAAGGTTCTCAATTCAACTGTATTTTTGTGTATGTAACGACATCTTCGCCAATCGTGAACTGATATTTTCTTAGTAAACAGATTATACTTTAAGGGTGTACCATAAAATTGTTAAATAAATCCACACTAAAGATGGGATAAAAAGGAAAGTTTTATATTTGCTATTTAGATAACATTATTATTGTAACCTTAAGCTTGATATTCCCTAGTCCACAGAACTAGTCGCTAGTTTACACAAAAGGTGTAAAATAAACCTTAACAACAAGTAAAAGTCGACTTCCGTAGCCAATACTTACGATGCAAGCAAGTAAACCTTGCGTAAATTGACATAGAAAATGTAATAAAGAAGTTTTGACAAAGACAGGTATACATATCAATTATAGTTTGACGCTAACAACAAACTTGCTATCATATCACTTAAAATTTAATTTATCCTCTTGGCTAAGTTTGACTTTCAAAATACCCGATTCTATAGAACAAAATAATAATTTTGATATGTAATTGTAAATTTTACCTACGGTACACAGTTTAAAGGTAAAAAGGATTAAACATACATATTAAACGATGTCTTAACAAATGTATTATTGGTATAGTATGTATTTTTATTTATACGTATATATACATTTGTATATATGTATGTATATGTATATATGTGTATATGTGTGTTTATATGTATCCGAATAAAAACAGTTACACTGTAAAAATCGCGCCAAATACACACATTTTTACAAAAAATAAAAAAATAAAAATAAACCAAGAACATAACCGTTTTAGATTCTAAAAAATAATATGCTGGAAAAAGTATTAATAAAAAAAATGGTGTACTGAGTGTGCATTATTAAGAATTTTGATCATCCAACTTTACACTGAATGAGTTATGCTCGTACTATAAAGTATAATACACCAAGTACACCAATTTTTTATCACATTTTGAAAGCAACAATACCTACAACCATTTGAAGAAATTGACTAGTGGAAGAACTGACCCCCAAGACCTTTGCATTTTACTAAACGTACTTATCTAAACTACAGCATGTAAGTTAGGTACTGTACTAATTACTACTAAAAGAATTAAATAATAAATAATGGTCAATTTGACGACGTCGATGCAACGTTGCTGGGCGGGCGGCATCACTCAGTGAGAGAAAAATAAAACAGCATGAATGATATCTGTATCTCGCCAACACAATACGCGTAAAATATTAAATTTTGATTTTAGTCCGAGTTTAGTGAAAAAATATGGAATTTCACAGCTAAAATATTTAAATGTATGTAGTAACAGCCACAGTAACAGCTTACAGATATATTCATTTTTACTGTCATAATTATCGGGACATACAAAAATTGAGATATTTGGCGTCCCGATCAAGGGTGAATCGGACTTGTCACTAAGCCCTGAAAATCGGGACGTCCTGCGCAAATCAAAACAGCTGGCAACACTAATGTATAATCTATGCTAGCGCCTAGCATTTTGTATGAAGTACCTATTGACCGTTTTGTAATTTCAGTTGGGTTTATATTGCTTTTTTTTCGATTATTGAGTTTATTATTGTGTTTTGTAAAGTTAATTTTTTTATTTGTAGAGTTTGTTTATTCCAAACAAAAAAAAACATTGTTATAAGCGAGTCAAGGGGCGCTAGTCATTCTCCTTCGAGATTACTTTAAGCGAGATCCACAAAATGGCGAAATACATTTAATATTATTTAATTCCTTTTTTATTTTACAACTTTCTCTATTTATTTGTTTATTATAGTACATGAATCGTAAGTTACTTAAATTTTGTATACATGAATATGACGACATTGCACCACACATATAAAATAGAATTATCTTACTTATTTTTAGCGATTATATTCGCTTGACAGTTTTTACGTCCGATTATGAGGCACATCTCTAGTAATTTTTAAAAATTTATCGCTAGTATGTAGTAGCGAGATTTTTTATGTTAATGTTAATTTAATAGTCATAACAGAATAGAAAAAAATATTAAAAACAAATTCAGTGTTATTTTCTCATAGTCAAAAATATTGACGTAATCTTGCAAACGAACGCAAGTTATGTTCTAATGACCAGTCAACCTGTCACCCGCACCGTGCTTTAATTCAAAGACTATAATTAACCAAATATTTTTAAGACTGCGCGCACGTATGATACGAAAAATGAGCGACAATAATTTAAAAAAAAATGAAAATACTCTGTAAGAAATTACTTCATTTAATTTTTTTTTCTTTTAAAAATTAATAATACAATTTATTTATTTTATTAAAAAGTAAATGAGCATTATGAAGCGTGCACTTTTGGATTGTCTTATGGATGCCATACACGATCCAGTTTACCGTCAAGTTTACTAATATCAATAATCTAGGTGCGTCTGCCGATGACGCCAGCAGAGTACTTCTTAATGACATTAAAAAATGTTATTCTATGCTGATAACGTTAATTCCAATTTCATTCCCCATTTATATGGGGCAAGATTAAGTACATTAAAAAAAAAAGGATAATGGTATCCTTCCTGTTCTATATTTTGACGCTTAACTTCAAAATTAGAGAGGTAAAACCCTAGTGTGGGATACTACTTGCGTAGACACTTTGGCAGCCTCTCAACTCAGAGGTACCTTGTTTAGGGCCGTGGTGGATCAGAGGCAGCAGAACTAAGTGGCACAAATATGAGTCTCTGAGAGATGATCACACATTTGCTAGAGACTATCAATCCGTGGGTCCATGAGCGATGAAGTTCCTGGAGGAATTGTATTGTACGCTGCTAATGATAAGAAGGCTGGCTCTTTTCTCACTCAAAGGCTAAGTAAAACCATTCAGCGAGTAAACGCAGCCAGTATTCTTGGCACGATATAACGGGGAGTGGGACTGTATGATGGTTTGAATTTTTAGTTTTAATAATTTTATTATAGTTTTTTTATTGTATTTATTTAAGAGGTATGTAAATAAATGATGTAATAGTAATTAATTATTTTCAATTAATTTAAATCAAATAAATGCATTTATTATTATTATTAAAGGCATTCGAGAAGTCAACTAAAACCAATACAGTGACTTTAGTGTCCTCCTGTGCCTAATATCACCAGTTACTTTCAGCAGTGCGGAAACGATACTATGACCGGGCCTAAAGCCAGACTACAAGAGACTTAATAAGTTATTACAAGAGATAAACTGCGAAAGTTGCTTGTGGACACAGGCCTCAAGGACCTTGGATAAGAAGGGAAGGATGGATAAAGGTCGGAAATGATTGGGTAAAGTGGGATTTGGGATATTTTGTAAGAGAATAACGTAAGCCTTATGCCACAGTGAGGGAAAATCACCAGAATCCAAGGAGAAGTTAATGATATGCGAGATAACTGGGAAGATATGGTCAATTATATAGATAATCATCCATCGGATGATGTTGTCGCAACGTACAGCTTTAGATTTAATGGAAAGTATTATCTTCTTGATCTCATCCACAGTTACTGGAGAAAATTGAAACAGATTAATGTCGGGACGAGGTAAAACCATTAAGTGTTCAACAGTAAAACGCTTGGTCTGGTGATAAAGAGGACTGTTGGAGACAAAATGAAAATTGATATCATCCAGACCAATCATCCTCTGAAACTCACAACGGTGTCGTTTACCGATACATATGGTTCCAAGGAACTTCCAGATATTAGCAGTGGAAGAAAGTGAGATGTTACTAAGAATAAATCGGCGTTTGGCGTTGCGTATCATCTGATTGCACCGATTCCTTGCAACTTTGTAAAGCGTCCAGTTTTGATCACATCGATCTTTTCTAAATTTGCCGAAAGCGAGATCCCTACGTCTCATCGCAATTCGAACCCCAATCGTCATCCATGGCGCAGGTGGACACTTGAGCTTCACTTTTTTAATGGGAGCATGTACGTAATATAATCTAAGGATAGCTTCATTCAAAGCCCCAACTTTTTGTCCACAGTGGATGCAGAAACCACGCTGTTCCAGTTTATTTTGGATGCATCCATACAAAGCTTTTCAACATCCAAGCGACTAAAACAACGCATGTGTAGAGTTTTAGCTGGAGGTTAAGGAGGCTTAAGGCAGTAAGAAAGGAAAATTAGGTCATGATAGGAGAAAGCAGATGCAAAGTGTTGACCGTGGCAGAAGATAAGAGAAAAGCAGAGGTAAGCACTAAGTCAAGCCAGGTATCCTCCACATCAATATTGTGGTGGTGGCTTAAGGTAAAAGGTAAAATATAGGCCAATCGACTCGACAATTTGAAGGAGCTTAGGGGAATGGTTTGAGTGCGGAGTGAGGAGATCTATATTAAAATCGCCCATGATGATGTGATGTGAGTATTCCGACCCCAAGGATTCCAGAATTGTTTCAAGACTGGAGAAGTAATCGACAGAAGGAGGACAGTAGACAACGCCAGTAATAACTTGGCCTTTTACGCAAACTACAATTAAAAGAAATTCTGCAGATGCAGTATAATAGGGGGAAAAGGAAGCTAGAATTTTATAAGAAAAGTCACAACGAAGATATATAGCGACCCCCTCCTATCAATTCGATCGTTGCGTATCAAACTGAAGCCAAAGAGAGGGTAAGAGGTAGAAGGAAGATGGGGCTTAAGCCAAGTCTCCGAAATCAAGACGGCATGAACATCAGCGTCAAAGAAATCCTCAATCAGATCACTGTAATGACTAGGTACGCTTTGTGCATTAATGTAATAAAAAAATTAAACAAGGCAGGATTCATCAATTTATGTCGCACAAAATCGCCTAGCGTTTCAGTAATAGAGCAATAACTGTCATTTGATGAAGAAAACTTGTTCGCAGAAAGAAAAGAATCATCATCAGAACTTATCTATATGTAATAGAATATATAAATAAATAAATAATATAGACCTAAACGATAAGAATAAAAAAACTAGTATAATTAAAATTATATAAGGTAAAAAAATACTAATAATTTCGATTGCTAAACTGCCATCCCTGCACCACCCGCCAGCTAACACACTCAAAAATTAAAAGACAAATATAATACACAAAGCAATAAAAAAAAAATGATTTGCAAGACAACTACAACTTAACTACGTTAAGATTACTAATAATAAATAGCAGAACTTAGAACAAATAAAAGTGTCATAGAAGTTTCTCATAGACGACAAATATACTGTGTCCAAAGGACTTTGTATCCATGGTCATGTATTAATTAAAAAAACTTCCAGCGACCGAAAATTAACTTGTACTATGCTTGCTTACGAATCTATTAATCTATGGACAAAATATAACCAAAAGCAAGACAACTTAATACCAAAACAAAGTAGAACTTAACCTAAAATGTAATTAAAATTTAAAGTGAAAATGTACAAGTTTTAATAAATGATGTAAAACGAATAACTATATTAAAATTAAAAATTAACTAATTTAAAAAATGTAAATAAATGAAAGAAAGAAGCAGGTTACATAAAAGAAAAACAAGTTTTAACACAGTGGATAGAAAGTAATAATAAATACTAAGTAATACTACAATATTGAATAAATTTAAAGTTATAGTAAAAGGAAAAAGAGAATTAAGACAATAAAACGCAATACTGCGGTTATTTACTTGGCTTAGAATTGGGTTGCGACGATAAAGTGCTTCCTGCAATGCGCTCCTCCATTTGAGGATTCAGCAGCCGCCTTAGGGTGTTTTTGCGTAGTAGTCAGCTCATCTAAGTCAGTGACTTTATGCCGGGATCCATCTGCAACTTTCACCACAATTACTCCGTCTTGGGTCCAGCATGCACGCATGCCGAAATGCTGACGGGCTTTGCCAAAACAGTTTGCCGAGACTTTGTCAAGAACTCCTTTACTGAAACTGGACAACCTTTCAGTCTAGACGCCCTCCATACTGATAACCTGAAGTCAACGCTAACAAATCGTACTAGGATTGACTGGAGACGATTTTGGTGGCTACTCAATCCTGTGGCAGACAATAATGCAAGATGCTGTGATGTCCTTCAACTCCATTTCGTGGATTATACTCAGCACTGTAGCCTTGCAGTACTCCTTCTCCTCTTCAGCAACACCCAAGAAAAGGCCTTTCGTCGGTGCCTGGTCTCAATAGCGTAAACCATATGGGAGCACTCATTAATTTGTTTACGGAGCATACCAAGCATAGAGACATGAGTTCACGGAAGGTTCGAAACTCCTCAGCCACCTTTGCAACCGTGTCCTTGGCGGGTCCCCGTGTAATAACTGCTTCCAGTTCGGCCATCCTTTTGAAAGCATTCCTCCAAACTGTTCTGTGCAGTTCTAATCTCATCAAGTTGAGACATTGTGTTGTGCCAAGATATATGAAATCCAAGTGTGTGTAATATTCTGGCAGGTGGTGTATTTAGATGGAATGAATTCACATATACAGTTGTACAAATGCGATTACCAAGAAAATAGTGTTAATTAGCACTCAAATATGTAACAAATTATGTAGAATATTGTATTAGTTAATTTAAAATACAAATTAAAATTTTACGTATGTGTAATTTTTCTTCTCCTACTGCCGAAATAATTTTTATATCTTAACAATCACCAAAATTCAGCTACGTGACAGTAGGCATGACATTAAAAATTTATTCATAAATAACTTGAAAAATCCTTCAAAATAAATAACTATTAAAAACCGCCAGTCGTTCTCATATCGAAAAATATCACATCATAGTGTTTTATAAACTTTTAAGTCAATTAAAGGAACGATAACGCAAAAATATTTTGATGCCATATATTAGTATATAAGAAAAGAAAACCCACAGAATGATTTATGTTTTGTCTTTTGCTGTTATCACGTAATTTCTTGTTTATTTGTTAATTGCATGCTTTGATAATGCGCCTTTGAGCGTATCCCAAAATTACTATTTGTATCCCGCAAATGGTTTGTTTTCACATCTCGATGCAGTGTTTTGTTCCCGCGTCTCTAAAACTACATATTGATCTTTCCGCCTTTCTTCCTATCTCATCACAAAGGCGATATACATACATCTAATAGAAAACAGTTAAAGACGTTACGAAGTTACGTCAATGCATTGATAGTGTGATATTATTTCACAGCTACTTAGAGGATAAATATAATCATGCTTTTGGGCTATATTTAAAGTTTTTTGGTTTATTATGCACTAAACTTTTCTAAAATACTAAACAACTTGAAATTTAGAAATGTAATTTCTGCAATTTGCCTTAGTACATTTTACGTGGTTCTATGGTAAAATAGTTTTATTGCTTTCAGTGAAAAGTTGAGTGATTTTCCATGCTGTACATAAGATTTATAACAGTACCGTGTAGCACGTAAGTCTTAATTTTATGTTGGATAAATTCGCAAAACTACTTTCATGTCTTATCAACTTTTCGTTCTTGTGAATATACGGCGTCTTGTGTTCTTTTTTCAAAATGGATACAATAAAAGTTACTTTATCTATACTATAATAAAACTCTAACACGACGATTTCTGTACATTGAATATTTTTGAAATTTGAATAAGAGTATACTATAATATAATCGATAAAGATGCCAAACATTTTCTTTGTGGAAATGTTGTCTGTCTGTCTGTCTATACACATCACGCAAAAACATGTCAATGGTTTCAATGGAACTTTCATTTTGTGTTACGTAGGGCTTGAACCGTTCGAATAAATATATCATTACGCTATCTATTATAGGAGCTGGGCATTAGCCATATTCATCCTTTTACCTACAAAACATACGTTATCCGATTTTGAGTTGTTCTTATATTATTCCTGCCCGTTATTTGGTTAATACATACAATACTATAAAACACAATAGAATGGCTGTCAACCTTATATTGTAATTGGTATCGCCGGGAGCACACATACAAACGGTTACGTCATATTATCACTACTAGAAACTCAATTCGCTCATTGGTCATACAAATTTCAATAAATAAATGCAAACACTATTAATATTACATAAAATCAGACTTTATTCCAAGGCAATAACAACGAATTCACAAAGAATCTTTAGAGACCGTCTTTTCTGAAAAGAAAGAGAAGGAATAACTGTGTTGAAAGACTGGGCGAATTTGCACATTTTAGACTTTTATCGATGTTCACAATCTTCATTAATAAAATAAATCACTTAAATTTTAATATACGTGGTGAGCTATGCTGCTATATTACTGGTATAGTTGTTTGAATGGAGTCGGCTCGACCGAAGGACCACGCTCTCACAGAATACCAGCGTAAAATAGCAGCTTAACGCTGCTGTGTTTCGTATGGTGAGTGTAGAGAACCGGAGACCCTTTTTACTGGAAAAGAGGCATTCCATCTTAGTCCTCACGGGTGACAACGCATCTGCATTTTGATTCTTTATTGAAGATAGATGTAGATGTCTATGGGTCACAGCAACCACTTACCATCAGGTGGACTGTGTGCTCGTTTGTCACACTATCCTATAAAAAAAAAAACGTATTTATTTGCAAATAGTGTGCAAACTAATTGCAAATACATTCGCAGTAAGTATTATTTTTTCTTATTGTAAATAAAAAGTTGTTTAAGACATTTAAGATGCGTAGCATCATATTAGTCTGTGCGTTTAAGCAAACTGTAGTATTTAGTGAGTTTAGTGATTCACCGGTAACCGGTAACCGGTAACCACCGGTAGAACTTGAGTATATATTTGTATATATATATATATATATATATATTACAATATAACTATGTATTCCTAATCAAAAGGGTGCATAGGACTGTATCTCCTAAATACAGGTTACTAAGTAACCTAGCTAGGAGACTCAGGATTCTACCCATTCCAAATCATGATGTATTGTATATATTTGTAAAAAGTATGTAAACTATAAAAAATGTCAATAAAGAATTATTATATTATATTATTTGCTATTTTACGATATAAGACAAAAACATAATCCGCTGCCAAAATGTATTGCAGAAAGAAAATCCATATTTTCCTATTTTAATTCGAAAATCTGTCCAGCTTTCATAACTAAATTGCCGAAATGATTTTGATAAAATTGAGATAGTTTGATGTCTGGTTGAGTCAAGAAGGTAAACTATCACACCTAAGACTTTATAAATTTAGTCGTTTTTAACCGTTAAAGCTCGAACTTGGGGAAAAAAGCTATGAAAATGTTAAGCCACTCAACCAATTTTGACGATATGTGGTATTCAGATAGCTGAAAACATTTAAATGGCTAGGCTACCTTTCATCCTCAAAATTTACTATAGAGAAAGCGTGACCGTCTTCCACGCGGACGGAAGCTAGTATTCATATAATTCTTTAAAGTAGTATTACTTTATTACTGGTTGCCTTTAAAATCAGTTGACCTATTTGCCTACGTTGTTTTACATCCACAAATTGCAATACGTTGTAACGAATACAAAAGTAACTAACAATTGTTATTGGTCTATTAAGAAGGCGGTACAAACTTCGATTAATAAATAAAATAGTATTTACAGAATAATAAAATTTATTAAAAAGTTTATGTTACAGTAACATTTAGAAATTCAACTAGCCCGTAACAATTAAACACAAAACCATAATCATTAAACGATATAGTAGACGTTTACCGAATTTCGTGTTTGCCGAAAATTTTCATAGCACGTTTTTGATATTTTCTATAGATATTTTGAAGAGTTTTTTATTAAGTTTGGAATTATACCTATATTTGTTTGTATATTAAACCTATATTTGTTTAACAATTGCCGTTTGGTAAAATTTTAGCAACTCAGATTTTCAACAAGAAATGATATAGAATATTGATATATTTTTCAAATAAATATTATACATATGACTTCTTTTAGGATATTCCATTTGGTTAAATATAATCGCATGACACAGTTATGAGAAACAACCTACGAGGGGAGGTCAAAAAGTTCGCGGAATGGCGGGGTTGGCAAAGGTGAGTTTACTCATTCAGGTAGGCGTTAGTTGAATGACTCATCTTTAGTATATATACCAAGTTTCAGCCTAATCGGGTAAACAAGTAAAGAAGGGAAGAAACAAGCCACTATGGAGAAAATCGAATATCGCGCCGTCATTAAGTTTCTCATCAAACAAGGACCTCAAACACCTCAAACCATTTTTCAAAAGATTTCAGCTGTTTATTGCGACTCCGCTCCTGGAAAAACCATGATTTATAAATGGCACGCCCTTTTAAAACAAGGGAGGGACTCCATTGAAGACGACCCCCGAGCTGGACGGCCGATTGAGACTACCACGCCAGAAATAATCGAAAAAGTTGAAAAACTTGTATCGGAAGATGCACGGCTAAAGAAAAAACAGCTTGCAGCATTGGTTGGAGTATCAAAAACAACAATTTTAAACATCCTACATCAACACCTTGGCAGGACTAAAGTCTGTGCAAGATGGGTTCCGAGAATTCTTTCTGCGCATCAAAAACACGAGCGAGTCGAAAGATGTCGTGAAGATTTGGACCGCTGTGGAGAGCAAAGGTAGGAAGTTATGGCCCGAATTGTAACTGGCGATGAAACTTGAGTTCACCATTATGAACCTGAGTCAAAGCAAGAGTCGATGCAGTGGCATAAAAAAGGTACACCCCCTCCTAAGAGGTATAAGGTGTCTCAATCGGACGGAAAGATCATTACGACGATCTTTTGGGATACCGAAGGTATCTATTCGATTGATTATAAGGACCGTGGTGTTTCCATAACGGGAAAATACTATGCCTCTTTATCACATCAATTGAAATAAGCTATTAAAGAAAAAGGCGAGGAAAGCTTACAAAAGCGTGCTCCTTTTGCACAACAACACCCGTGCAAACAAGCCATGTTGCTACGGCTGCCATTCACCGGTGCGTTTTGAACTGCAACACCTACAGCCCAGACCTGGCCCCAAGCGACTATTATTTGTTTCAAAAATGAAGAGAACTGCGTGGGAAAAAATTGGCGACGATGATGATGTGAAGTCGGCAATTTCGGCCTATTTTGACCAAGACAAATCTTTTCTTTAGACGGTATTAATAAGTTATTGACAGATCTAAGGAATGGATTAGAGTAAAAGAATAAATTGAAAGGTAAAAATTGTTTAATGTCTCATTTCAATATCCTTTCCTGTCATTCCGCGAAATTTTATGACCTCCCCTCGTATGAGTGATTACCTCGTTTTGAGCTTATATCTTCTTCTTCTCCAGTATTGTCATCTATAGCCTCGTTGTTTCGAGTCATTACATCCTCAGATGTTGAATTAATCCTTTTTACAAGATCACACTTACCGGTGCTAATGTTACGTATATGAAGATGCCTGCGCATTGCACGTGCGGCGGCGCCGGTGTTGCTAGACAAATTCTGGTAAACAACGTGCACCGCACACTGCGCGCCATTGCATTGTGTCTAGCTACTTGTTTTGCTTGTATAAAACGGATGGAGCGGCCGCCGTGGAGGCAGTCTTGGCTCTGGCGTGGAACGGTGCGCTTGTCGTTTTCCGTTACAAGCTTATCCTTGACTCGTTGGAGAATTAATTTGTGCAAACGAATTAATCATTATTCTTAACTACAAAAGTAGTCTCGGTACAATTTATAGTTTGTATTAAGTAATTTATTGTAAATTAACCTTATTTAAAAGCAAATTCCCGCTGGGTTTCTTGCTGGTTCTTCCCAGGACAGAGATTTTATCCGAACTGGTGGTAGTAGTACTATATTGAATAAAAGTGATTCTAGTCTATTCTTAAAGCCTTTTCATGTGACTCTATACATCATAATAATATTCTTCATAAGAAGTGGAAATAAAGCTTTCCATTTAAGTACTCTATATTATAATGACCTTTCTACAATATAGAGTACTTGTGAATAAAGTATCCGTTACTGCCCACATATAATCTTCGAATAGTATGAGAATTATTATGTTTGTGAAAACTTTAATGCATTTCGCGTTGATGAATTTGTTTTTATGTTAAATGTCGTAATGAATTTTGCTGTACTGTCGACGTTAACGTATCATTAAAGTGTTTAGTAAAAAAATTAAAGTGAAATTTTTTAAGCCAAAAGTTAAATCCTTCCTTCCTTTTGCTCGATTTATAATAAAAGTACCTGCAAGTACTTTCATTATTTCTTAACGTATCTAAATAAATGTTAACAAATGTTGGAGACTTTATTGATGAGTTTTAGTTTGTATTCAGTGAAACTTAACTTGTTCGAGTTTTGTTATAATTTGATAGTTCATGCGAAATATGATTTATATGGGCTACTTTGAAACGTTTAAGTGTACCAAAATAAAGGTTAGCTTAATCGTGCTATGAATTGAAAATAATAAAGTGTTCTAATGTGTTGATCAGTGTTGCAGTTTGCTCCGAATGTTGTGTGGTCGACGGGGTTGGGGTTAGATGTCAGGGGATTGGTGGAGGTCGCTGCGGCAATTATCGATGAGGAGGATGTCGTGACAGCGGTTGATTGAAAAGAGATTGGTCTAATTTAGAGCCAGTCGATAGTGATACATCTATAGCGATAATATTGTAACCCTAACCTCGATATTCTAACGGCAACAGGTAATGTCGAACACGAACATATTCCGAGTTCAGGCGCATGCGTGTAACTAAATCTCTTATCTTCTTTGTGTTATAGTCGTTCGTACGCAAATCACGTGTTTCGTTTCGTTCAAAAAATTGATACTGTCGAAAAGGCCTCACGCCCGGACCAAGAATATTGTACGATTTCTGGGAGGTGGATGAAAGGTTACGGACATCCAGTCCACAGTTCAAGTGTCTTCTTAAAGTAAAGTAAAGTAAAGTTACAGCCTATATACGTCCACACTGCTGAGGCCTACTCTCATTTCTGAGAGGGTTTTAGGGCGAGAAATGTCCGCCGCGCTGCCCCAATGCGTGTTGGCGAACTTCACATATCTTCGAAATATTTTTTGATTTCTCAGACATGCAGGTTTCCTCGATGTTTCCTTCACCGCCAGTACGTGATAAATCAGTACTTAAAATTGCAATTATAATTTCATTGGTGCTGGCGGGATCGAACCCGGGTTGCTTGCTGTGTAACTTACAGCGAGCGCTAACCATCTGAGCTACTACGGCTCAGATGGTTGGCGTAACGGTCTTTTATGCCTACGGCTTACTGCCAACCGCTAGAACGTGCAATAGTCAGGGTGGCCGTATCGGTGCGTCCACGACCTAAATGTCGTCAGGATGGTCGAGCATTGTAATATTTAACAAGTGTTAATACCTGTTTGCAGGTGATAGCTGATAGACCGTGCTGTAAACCACACGATGACGTGCGACAGTTAGAGGTGGCCGTGTCTACGCATCTAGAAAATACTAGAGGTTGCATCACTCTAGCGGAGTAATTCTTTAGTGCAGGAAAGGAAGATGGTGTTGCTGGAAGGCTGGTCTGTGTTACACTGGGATGTGTCGTGTTACTGTTGGTTTGCATACTTTGGTATTATCATGTCGCTACGTTCCTCGCGTTACACTACTGTGTGATTGTGACAGGGACATGTTTGCGGTATGGTCGAACTGTAATTGCTCTATACTGAATTGAAAAAAAAGAGTTAAAAAAAATGGTTCTTACTCTCATTGCAGAGCTTGTGCCGGTCTAATGATAGGGCTACAGGGAATTGTAATTCCGGACTGGCATAAACAGTACTTAAAAAAAAATAGAATAATGATTCTATTAAGAAAAAGGGAAAATTAGAGGGCATATTGCCGGACCAAAACTGATAAGTGTTGCAGGGTTCAAAGGAACCAGTCCAATATTAATTGCCTGAAGGGTCGATATAGATCGGACCAGAGCTGATTGTTAATATCTGCAGGGTCATTATAGGCCGGACCCAGAATATGTTGCTGAATTTGTAAACATTTATGGTTTTGTCAGCATAATCGAACGATGTTGTTCTGTTTACAGATAACTAAGATTGTGATGGAGCGCGTGCGAGGACGCACGCATGTCAGCGTGGCCGTAACGATGCCTGCGCCATTGCGTGCGGCGGCACCGGTGTTGCTAGACAGAATTCTGGTAAACAACACGTGCACCGCACCTGCGCCATTGCATTGTGTCTACCTACTTGTTTTGCTTGTATAAAACGGATGGAGCGACCGCCGTGGAGCAGTCTTGGCTCTGGCGTGGAACGGTGCGCTTGTTGTTTTCCGTTAAGCTTATCGCTCGTTGGAAATTAATTTGTGCAAACGAATTAATTATTCTTCTTCAGAAATTAGTCTCCATATAATTTATTGTTTGTATTAAGTAATCTATTGTAAATTAACAAAAATCCCGCTGGGTTTCTTGCTGGTTCTTCCCAGGACATTGGTATTGGTTTATATTGAATAAAAGTGATTATTTTATTCTAAAAGCCTTTTCATGTGACTTTATAGATCCTTAACTTATCCTTCTAAGAGTGAAGCTTTCCATTTAAGTTCTCTATATTGCAATGACCTATCTACATATACAATTTCTTAACGTGGGATTGCATTGTCCTTCAAATATCTTTTGTGATGTATGGATAAGAAGTCAGTCTAAAAAAATATATTAGTTAAGCCTTCCGTGGCTTATATCCATATTTTTTATATTCGGATCTCCAGGAAAACTGCAAAAATCTTATATTATCTAAAAAAAATACCAATAGTAGTTGTTCAGGAAAGAGCTAAGGGTCTGGTAACTCACCTGAAACTTCGACTGCCTCAAGCTGCTGGGGCTCGGCGAGCTGGCTGGCTGATTAGGTAACTCGAAGGGATATAACCCTGTCTCTCCGAATAGAATAGTCCATAGGTCACTGGCACAGTATCTTCGGGAATTGTTTACTACTCGTTGTAAAATAAAAGGGACACACACAATAATTTTTCGAAAGAGAAAAGTTCATAACGTTTCGGCGTACGGCGCGCAAGTGACTCCGCCGTTCGGCCAATCAGACGCAAGCGCGGCTTCTCGCGTAAAAAGGATTGTTACCAGACCAAGTTCTAAATCCCTATTAATTTAGTAATTGTTGCCACTCGAAACTTTATAATAAAATAAATATATAGACAATAAATATTAATTTAAAAAATATGGTTCCAGTACGGAACATGCCGCTCACCTTAAAAGACGTGAGGCTTTTAACAAGTCTAAACACAATGTGAAAGTATTGAAAAGAAAACATTGTTAAACTAACTGAATAAATAAAATAGGAAACTAAAGAAGTTAAATATGGAGTTATCAGTTAACATAAATTATGAACTAGGTTGGACATTCGTAATTCACTTTATTCCAATGGAAGAGTGCAAATTTTACGACTGGACGGCAAATTTGTTTCCTATTTGTAGAGTTACTACGCGAGTAACACTATCAGTGCCCGGATGTAGTGCGTGAACTCGAGCGAGTCTCCATTGTAAGAGAGGAGATTATCTTCTCGCAGCACAACAATGCTACCTTCACGAATGGGGTACCGATCCGAAAACCATTTGTTAAATTGTTGAATTTCATGAAGGTACTCATGACTCCAGCGCTTCCAAAAGTGTTGAACATTCTGTTGTATCCAGCGCCACCTAGTAAGCCTACTGGCATTCGTATCAGTTGAACAAATATCCAGGAAAGCAGTAAGAGGTCCACCTACACGTAATTTGATCTTCATCGATAAATGGATTTAATTTTCTAAGTTGGTTAGAAGGAACCCCTTGTGAAAGATAATTAATTTCGTCATGAAAACTGTAATGTTGAACCTGGCGAATAAGTCTTTTAAGACAGAATCTATATTCAGAAACAGTGATATGTTGCGAATATGTATATTTTGGTTTTAATTTGTCCACTTTATGTTTTAATATATTATAAAAACGAAATACAAACGCTGTAACACTAATAAGTTTCCTAATGAAGAAAATTTAGGTATGATTTCGACATCAAGAAGTTGTGCTATTGCTACGCAGCCATCGCTACAGGTAGGTTACGTTTTCGTCGTTCGTTTTAAAATTATTCCTTGAACAGGCCACTGGGACTCTGTCTGAGAAAGCCAGGGCGGACCGAAAACCACACGGTATTATTTTTAGTGAATATTAATGGTAACATTCCGCGTGATGGTGCATCTGCCGGGTTGTCAGCAGAGGCACATGTCTCCACTGAGCAGCAGGAATTATAGACAAAATCTCGCTTGTCCTATTCGAAATAAACGTCTTCCATTCGTAAGGTGGTGAGCGAAGCCACGCCAAAACGACGGAAGAATCACACCAGGCATATATATCTTCGTCCTTTATGTGATCATATGCTCGTTTAACCTTGACTATAAGATGGGCTAATAATAAAGCTGCCATAAGCTCCAAGCGAGGAATGGACAAACAAGGTGAAATGGGTTGCAACTCGTGTTTTCGCCAGTAACAAATATGATTTAATTATACCGTTTTCTATATGACGGACATATACACATGCAGCGTAGCCTTCTCCGAGGCATCGGAAACCCGTGAAGTTGAATAATACTTTCGCGATGAGTAGGAAATATGTATCTTGGTATGGTGATATCGGATAAGGACATCAAACCCTGAATGAAGCTATTCCAAGCATTGATAATTTCAATAGGGAGGAGCATCCCAATCGACGGAAATCCACAAACTGCATTAAATGTTTTGCGTATACGGTGACCGGGGATAGCCATCCTATAGGATCGTAGATCCTTGCAATCTGTGAGAGAATAGCTCTCTTAGTCACATTTTGTATAGAAACTGAAACACTAAAACTAAATTGATCAGACTGTGGATCCCACTGGAGACCCAAGACCTTTGTCTTCGTATCCCTTTCCATGGGTGCAACTGGAATTAGTTCCCGCTCACCGTGATAAATTGGTGATTGTACCGCCGCGAGTATCGCGGGCGAGTTGCTGTGCCATTTTCGGAGTTCGAAGCCTGCTGTTTGACAAATACCTATCAGCTCTTGTTGAAGTACAAGAGCCTCAGCCTGGTCATTTGCGCCACTGACAATATTGTCGACAAAGACCTGGTCTCGAAGTACCCGAGAAGCTCGAGGAAATTGTTCAGCCTCATCAAGAGCGAGCTGTTTTATAACCCGAAGAGCGAGGTGGGAAGAGCTAATCCCAAACGTCACGGTACGAAGACGATATTCACAATAAATTATGTGGTGAAGTGCGCCACAGAATGCGCTGGTAGTCCCTATCAGACTCTTGAACCAAAATGTTCCGATACATTTGTTTTATATCGGCTGTAAGCGCGATACAATGTGTACGAAATTTTAGAACAACGTCAATAATATCCTTATGCATCTTAGGACCCGTTAAAAGAATATCGTTGAAATGCCGTTTGAACTTTTACATCCAGCATCAAAGACTACGCGAGTCTTGGTCGTCTCACTAGCCTCTTTAACCACGCAATGGTGGGGAATGTAATAGGTCGTCCCATCATTGGGAGGACTATCAACCAGCTCCATGTGGTTGAGATCCATATACTCTTGAAGGCACAGTGATACTCGCCCTTAAGACGGGTTTCGCTCTAATCGAGCTTCAAGTTTTAAAAGTCTAGAACGCGCAATATCCGCGACTCACCAAGAGTGGTGCATCGGGTTTAAACGGCAGAGCAACCACGTAACGACCTGTTTCGTCACGAGTATGTGTATGTGTAATATAGACTCACATAAACTTTCCTCAGGGTGATTTTCTCTTCCTTCTGTAAATATTCTAACTCCAGAACCTACGAGGTCAATGTCATCGGAGAATGAGCTAAGACACACCTGGATGGGAGGTAAGGTATTCGATTCAATTCGAGGTTGCCCAACAATAAATAACCAAAGATACTATTTATAGCTATCAGTGAACCGGCTCCCCTTAATTACGTTACTTAATAATACATGGGATAGTATATCCGCTCCTAGCAGCATATCAACGGGCTGCGGTAAATGAAAACTAGGATCAGCCAGTTTTAAATTTTTTATATGTGACCAACCCGTATGCGGTAAGGGCACGCTAGGCGTGCGTGAAATATGTTTCGGCAAAATTAATGCTTCAACCAGAATCGAAGGTTGATCCATTCCTATGGGACTCATGCATACTGTAACTACACCCCTAGGGTATACTGGCTTATTTTCCCCAATACCTAATACGGGTATACTGGCACTTCGCCGTTTTAAACCTAACTGATTTGTACACGATTCAGTTATAAATGAAGCCTGGCTACCCGTGTCGATTATACATCGGATCGTAGACCGCTTTTGTTTGTTTATGTATACATCGACGAGCGCCGTAGATAAGCGTACAGTTTTAGTACACATCGAGTACGCATTGGACAGCGCGCGCGCATCAGAATCAGGCGTAGAATTCATCGACGTCGTCATTGCTACCAGTATCATCTGATTCTCACTCGACTACGTGATCCGCGGGAGAGTGAAATAGAACTATCTTCTACAATTACCGGTAGCGCTTGAGATTCAAAATGAATCAAACTATGATGACGCCTATGACACGCGACAAACATAAATGGACTTGCAATTTTAACATCGTGCCCCAAATTCAGGCAATTAAAACAAACTTTTTACCCTTGAGAAGGTGTACCTATCTCTAGGAGATAAGTTTAAAAATTCAGGACATTTAGTCAACAGAATGTTGAGCTTCACATTTCACGCAATGCTTAACCTTATTTTCTTGCCCGCACGTGCGAGAATCGTTTGAACAGTTCGTCGAAGTCACCTTGGTCGCGGTACCCGACGCGCCGTGCTGTCGCCGACGTCGACGCGCACTCTCGTAGGGTTCGACGACGCATAAGTTTTTAAACTGCCCGCATTCGGAAAACTCACAAGCCGAAACTTCGCTCAATGAATTTTATAAGACCGTCTGCTTGTGGAATATCGATGATGGCACTTAAGATAATTCAAAACGTTTACGAATGCTAATTGGTATTTTACGTAATAAAATACTGAACAATAAAAAATTTCATTCTACTACAGAAAAACCCATAGCTTCTAATGCCTTTATATTTTCTTGGTAGATATTCAGAAGATTACGTAACGAAATAATCGACCTTTCAGAACAACATTCAATATCCAAAATACGATCAATGTGCTTAGACGCGATTAAACGCTTATTGTCATAACGTGTGATTAAAGTGAGCCATGCCATTTGATAATTGTCGTCGGAAACAGGAATCGACTTAATTAGATTGTATGGTTCATTTTTCAGGGTCAACAATAAGTACCTAAATTTTTCTGCATTCGTGTAAGCATCATTGTTGTGTACCAACGCACTGAATAAATCGAAATACGATCGCCAATCGGTTGAATCGCCGGAAAATGACGGTAATGGCAAAGTGGGTAACTTGTTAAGCGTACATATTTGAGGTTGATGAAATTCTCTAATAGTACTTTCATGAAGCATGCGACTTGCAACTATTCTCCTCTTCTAAACCTTTTATCTTGTTTACATGGAAATAATTGCATAGTAATAGTCATTAAATTGTTTACGAATAGCCAACTGTTCCTCTTTGTCAAAATTCTTTTGTTTCAAATAAGATTTTTCTATCTTTGATTGAATTTTACTAAATTTACGTTGTTGGGAAACGATATCTTTTGAACGCGCAATTCATCTCTGTTAGAATCTACAATTTCTAAAGTATGCTTACTCTTCTAAAACGATATCGCGTTCGAAAATATCGGGAATGCAACGATGATTCCGCCATGTTGTATTGTAAAAGGTAACGAAATGAAATATGAAACTAATGTAATTAACGAGTGGCAACAAACCCGAACAACAATAAAGAAAATGCGGCTCGAATGATCAAAAAATTATGTTCAGGAAAGAGCTAAGGGTCTGGTAACTCACCGGTCTCCGCCTTCGACTGCCTCACGCTGCTGGGGCTCGGCGAGCTGGCTGGCTGATTAGGTGACTCGAAGGGATATAACCCTGTCTCTCCGAATAGAATAGTCCATAGGTCACTGGCACAGTATCTTCGGGAATTGTTTACTACTCGTTGTAAAATAAAAGGGACACACACAATAATTTTTCGAAAGAGAAAGTTCATAACGTTTCGGCGTACGGCGCACAAGTGACTCTGCCGTTCGGCCAATCAGACGCAAGCGCGGCTTCTAGCGTGAAAAGGATTGTTACCAGACCAAGAATTCAATAAATCCCTATTAATTTAGTAATTGTTGCCACTCGAAAGTTTATAAGAAAATAAATATTAATTTAAAAAATATGGTTCCAGTACGGAACAGTAGTAAATAGTACAGTATTGGTAAGCCAACACCAGGCAAGTGCAAAATCGGAAGAAAAAATATGAAACTACATATTATGAAATAGTTTTTTTTTTTACTTTCAACACAAAATGGGTCTACCCAACCCTTTTTGAAACTTTATTGAACATTTTCAATGATATATATAGAGGAAACAAAATTACAATTCAATAAAAAATGATAAAACAATTTATTCGTAGGTTATTTAATTACTATTTTTTACCGTATTCGATCGCATCTTTTTAGCTTGTCAGTATACCAAGTACAATTTTAAAAACGACAATATTTCCCTGTTTACCGGTATCTGTTAAATTTTGTAAAATCCCTAGTACTGTTGTTTTTACAAATCAATATTTCTTTTATTTTTGATTCATAAAATATAAAAACTTTTATTAAATCCAAATGTGCACGCCTTTACCACTCATATTATACGTAATTTTTTAAAGGAGTTTGAATACTCACAAGTTTTGATTAATGAACTTATTACTATACTCCCAATTTTCCGATAATTTTTTGTAAAACGTTAATACAAAATGTTTGGAAAATCCAGAAGTGCACGATTCATAATGCTCACATGATAGTGAAAACATATTAAAAAATTGTAAATTGTAGTTTTATTCACAAACTTCCAGTAGCAGTCACCGAAGTACACCTTCAAGTCACTCTATCAAGTCCATAGGTAAGGTCTTATCACAACTTACAAACCGAACCCAAACTCAGACACCTAGTTTTACTGGTCGAGAAGTTCCAGCAGCATTCATCGAAGTACACCTACAGGTCACTCTATCAATTCTGGAAGTAAGGTCTCATGATAACTAACAAAACAAGTCCAAATTTGGCACACCTAGTTCTATTCGTCAAAGAGTTCCGGTAGCATTCACCGAAGAAGACCTTCAGGTCATTCTATCAAGTCCGGAGGTAAGTTCTCACCATAACTAACAAAACGAGGCCAAACTCGGTACACCTAGTTCTACTCTTCGAGGAGTTCCAGTAGCATTTATCGAAGTACAACTATCAAGTCCGGAGGTAAGGACTCATCATAACTAACAACACGAGGCCAAACTCGACACATCTAGTTCTACTCTTCGAGGATATCCTGTAGCATTCACCGAAGTACACCTTCAGATCACTCCATTAAGTCCAAGACGTATCATCATCATCATCATTACAGCCCTTCACAAGTCCACTGCTGAACATAGGCCTCCCCCAAGGAATGCCACAAAGCACGGTCACGAGCCACCTGCATCCATTGACTTCCTGCATGTCTTACCAGGTCGTCACTCCATCTAGTGGGGGGACGCCCTACACTTCGCCTGCCGGTACGTATAAGTATATTTATATATAAATCCTACGTACTTTTAGCGAAACAAAATATTGTAATAAAAATCTGTGATTATAAAAATAATAACCTTGGTCAAGTATGTATCAAATTTGGTTTTTGGAATATTTTGTATTTCTACAGCGATCGATATTTTTGCTGCCTATTACCGCTGCTATAAGAAAATGATACAGCAATCCACTCACGACGTCGGCCGAGCGCGGTGTGAGGTAGATCAAAGTGTATTTAGTAAAATAAATTATTACAAGGCTGCTCAAAACACCGAAAATCTCGAGATTTCTCAGCTGAAAAAAAATAATTATAACTAAACAAAACAAACTTAAACTGTCATTTACATTCCATGGCTTCCCATACGATAGATGAAGAGATAAAAAAATAGATTAAGTATAACAATTCATATTTTCAAAAGTTCTCGTGTTTACGCCTCTATGCGGACTTGATAAATCTACACCATAACACTAAAACCACATTTTTATGTAAAATTAGCAATTTTCGATTTAAAAAAATACATTTATATGTTCAACAATCATTTATCTTTCTGACAATGTGCTTTTTATATCATTTACGAGTATATGTTCAATATGATTGTGACAGCGTATGCATGCCCGTGTGTCAGCCGACCCCGTGCCCATTTTTCAAAGATAAAACGCTGTTTTAATCTTTGAACAACATAAATTCAAGAAAGTCGGATATATCGTTCACAAGTCTCTCATTAACAACGTTTTAAAGATTGGTAGTGTGTCGACGAGGGCTACGTACCTTATACTCAGAATCACCAAACTGTATTCGCTGAAGGTCATACAGGTTTACGCACCAACTTCCGCACATCGAAATGTATGAGGATATATCTAGAGACATTTATTCCTCCAAATCTCACTATACGGTGTTAATGGGAGACTTCAACGCAAAACTAAGCACAAGAGAGAACGTTGAGCTGAAGATAGGGAAATTTGGTATAGGGCAACGGAACCCAAGGGGCCAGCTGACCGACTTCATGGAGAAAGAGGGACTCTTTATAATGAACTCTTTCTTTCAGAAGCAGCCCCACAGGAAGTGAGATTGACTTCATTATAACGATCAGACGACAAATGTTCAGTGACGTCTCAGTGATTGTAAAGGTGAAAACCTGGAGCAATCACCGAATGGTAAGAGGCACACT
>JAGSMP010001437.1:0-48645 GCA_029286625.1 Parnassius orleans
TCACAAGTCTCTCATTAACAACGTTTTAAAGATTGGTAGTGTGTCGACGAGGGCTACGTACCTTATACTCAGAATCACCAAACTGTATTCACTGAAGGTCATACAGGTTTACGCACCAACTTCCGCACATCCCGATGAGGAGGTGGAGGAAATGTATGAGGATATATCTAGAGACATTTATTCCTCCAAATCTCACTATACGGTGTTAATGGGAGACTTCAACGCAAAACTAAGCACAAGAGAGAACGTTGAGCTGAAGATAGGGAAATTTGGTATAGGGCAACGGAACCCAAGGGGCCAGCTGACCGACTTCATGGAGAAAGAGGGACTCTTTATAATGAACTCTTTCTTTCAGAAGCAGCCCCACAGGAAGTGAGATTGACTTCATTATAACGATCAGACGACAAATGTTCAGTGACGTCTCAGTGATTGTAAGGGTGAAAACCTGGAGCAATCACCGAATGGTGAGAGGCACACTTAGTCTTAATGTTAAGTTGTGGAGGTTACGTCTAATGAAGTCAACCATCCGTCCCTCTTGTGCTCTAATCCAAAGTCCCGAAACTTTTCAGTTTAATTTACATAATCTTTTTCAGCCTAGAAGATTGCAATGCAGTGGACGATATGAATGACAAGCTCGTGGAAACTGACCATGCGGTTGGAGCTAAGTTTTGCAAGACCCGCCGCAGAAGAACACAAAAACTCTACGATCATACTCTCAATCTCATGACTGTTAGACGGGAAATGAAGCTGCAGTCTTCAGCAGATTTGACTGCATGCAGGCAACTGAGCAGATAGATCTCCAAATGCATGCGGAGAGACTTAGGCAACTTAAGTACAGCTCGTATTGAAGAAGTGATCGAGCGGAACCAGGGCTCCAAAGTCTTTGCCAGAGTTCTATCTGCCAGAAAGAGCCAACTCTCGATGAAATCCGAGGAGTACAATTTGCCACTATGTCTGGCGTATGTGGACTATGAGAAAGCCTTTGATTCCGTCGAAATTTGGGCGGTTCTATAGTCCCTTCAGCGGTGCCAAGTTTACTGTCGGTATATAGAAGTACTGAAGTGTTTGTACAGTAGTCAGGGGGGTATCAAGGGGGATTGATCCCACCCCGAAATAAAAAATTAATATTACACAGCATAATAGTTAATCACTAAAAACAAAATTCTCTACCTACTGCTATTTTTATTATGTATGACTTTATGCTCGCTTGGTATTCGCACGATGATACTTAAATAGCGGCACAGCGACATCTATTAGGGAGCGGCGAAACTACGTTCTACGCTAACTACACAAGCAACGCAACTTCGAGGACGTGCTCAAACTGCATTTCGGGAATATTCAATAAGCATAGAATGAGACGGGTTATTTTCGATGTTTCGTTGCGCCGCGTCTGCGGAATATATAAGCGAGCCGTCGAGCACGGAGAGGCAGTTCTGTCTTGGAAAGTGATCCAATGCGACTAAGGCGATATAAGCGAAGTAATAGTGCAGTGTGTGAAATAATAGTGTTGTGAATTAGTATTGAAGTAAGTGGTGTTATAATTTTTGTAATTTAAATTAAAATTAAAAGTATTTAATGCCTAAGACTACCTACTCGTATTCATTTTCTTTTAAATCTTTATCGAAGTAAATATTTGTGTACAAATGGAATTAATACTTGGCTGTTTTTTTTAATTGTTACAGGTCGGTTCAACATTTGAAATGGCAAAAAGGACGCAAGAAAATACATTATTCAAATATTTATTTAAAAAATCTAAACCCGGTACTGGTAGTGACGGTTCTACTGAAAATCAGTGTTCAAGTGGTTTCGACAGTGATACTGCTACAAGTAGTTCTGGTACTTCTGATGCCGTTCTTGGGACTGTGGATGTTTCTCAGCATGTTTTAGATGTGGGCTATTATACGGAATCAAACACCAAAATTGATGATGATTTAAAGTACAGATTATTGAAATCTCCTTGGATGCCAGAAAAGACATTCAAGTTTCCAGTAAGTGACGATAAAAGAAAACTAAAATTTCAAATGCAATGGTTTGAACGGTTCTCGTGGTTATGTTAAATATTATGTATTATTTGCCTGAGATTGCGCAGGTAAAGGCTCTCATCAGCAGTTGAAATCCTTAGTTACTCAGACGCTCACTAAATGGAAAGATGCAGTACATGATTTCAAACATCACAGTGAAAGCCAGTACCACAAGTCTTCTGTATTATTGGCTGATAATTTTATGAAGGTGTATAATAAATCTCAACCAAATATAATAAGTCAGATTGATAGCGGATACCTAGCGCAAATAGCTGAAAATCGGATTATTGAAACAATTAAATTATGAGAGGTACGTGCGACTCAGGTCCAATAAAAATCAATGATGCTAAACCAGAAACAAATATGGAAACTTTCGTGCTATCTTACGGATGAGAAGCAGATGTGGAGACTCAAATCTAATAAAGCACACAGAAAATATGACGTTGAACGCTACCTACCTAAGCCCGACCATACAAAATGAAGTTATTGCAATTTGTGGTGAATTAATCCAGAAAAAAATTGTGCAAGGATTAAATTCTGCGAATTTTTTTTCAATCCTTATTGACGAAATTACTGATGTTTCACGACAAGAACAGATGTCCATTTGTCTAATTTATGCCAAGCCAAAAGATAACGGGTTTATCTTGCGTGAAGATTTTTTAACTTTTGTTACAGTTGAGAATACAAAAGGAAGATATTTATCTAATGCAATTTTATCTGAATTAAAATCTTTGGGAGTAGATTGCAAATATTTAGTTGGACAAGGATATGATGGAGCTTCTTCGATGAAAGGAAGTTTTAACGGTGTGCAGGCAGTAATTCGTGAGTCACATCCAGAACCCTTATACGTTCATTGCAGCTCACATTCATTGAATTTAGCTCTGGGTCATTCATGCCAGGTTCAGCCTATTCGAAATACTATTGGAATTATAAAATTGGTTGGAAATTCTATCAAGTCCTCGGGAAAACGAACCAAGTGTTTAAAAGATAATATCGAAAAAAACTTCCCTGAAACACAATAGAAAAACCTTACGGCAATGTGCGAGACCCGCTGGGTAGAAAATCATGATGGGTTGTTAAGATTTAAAGAAATGACTTAAGCACTGACATGGATTCTGAAACATAGTCAAAGGCTAATTCTTTACTGAGATCAGTCAATTCTAGTGATTTTGTTATAAGCTTATGTTGCTTAGGAATGTTGTTCCCGTACACACTGACACTATGCAAAATACTTCAATCTCCCCTATGCGATTTGGCAGCAGCTTTACAACATGTCGATTTAATTATAAAGACTATTGAAGATGTTCGCCAAAATATTGATTCAAAATTTGCTGAACTTTTCAACAATGCACAGAATTTGCTAAGTACTGTAAACGAGGAAATGAAAACTCCGCGAATAACGTCACGCCAAGAGCATAGGGCAAACTACAACACAAAAGATCCTGAAACTTATTTTAGAATTACTATAATGATTCCACTTTTGGATGATTTCATTGATCAGCTTCAGTCGAGATTCCAAAATCATAAAGCCACATTATCATCTCTCAACATTTTAATTCCATCTGTGTGTTGCAAAGAACAAATTAATCAAAATTATCAAGAAAACTACTTTGAGCTCTATAAAAAATATTTGGAATGGGACTTTGTAAAAGGTGAATTAGACATGTGGCGGATAAAATGGGTTGAAGAATCTGAACTAGATCGACCAACATGTGCTATTGAAGCTCTCGGAGAATGCAACCAGGCCTTATTTCCAAACATTCACAAACTTTTAAAGATTTTGGCGACACTGCCTGTTTCTACATGTACTCCTGAGAGGACTTTTTCTTCCCTGAAAAGCCTCAAAATTTTATTTGAGAAACTCCACAGGCCAGGAAAGACTAAACGGTTTGGCGTTAATGTTAATCCACCGCAGAATTGACTTCGACACCGAGGAGGTAATTTGTTCGATTCTTTGCAGCGAAGATTTGTTCGCTGCAAAGAAAGCTAGAAGACTAAATTTAATTTTGTAAGCTTGTGTTAATATTTCTGTTATGGTTTTCTAATAAATATATATGATAAGTAACAACATTTTATTTATTTTATTAAAACGATTTTATGTTTTTCTACTGTTCCACAAATCAACCCCCCCCCTCCCCCCCAAAATTAAAGAATACGGTACGGTATTAACATCAATGGCGAGTACATCACTCACCTTCAATTTGCCGACGATATAGTCCTTATGACAGAATCGCTGGATGACCTAAGCACTATGCTCAATAACCTCAATAAAGCCTCCCAACGGATAGGTCTTAAGATGAACATGGACAAATCAAAAGTCATGTGTAACGTCCATGTCACACCTATGCCGGTAGTTGTTGGGGACACTAAGCTCGAAGTTGTTGACGAGTATGTTTATCTGGGACAAATAGTTCGACTAGGTAAGTCCAACTTCGACCGAGAGGTCAATCGACGGATTCAACTCGGCTGGGTAGCGTTCGGAAAATTACGGCATATCTTCTCGTTAGGTATACCTCAAAACTTAAAAACTAGACTGTACAACCAGTGCGTGTTGCCAGTGATGACCTATGGAACTGGAACGTGGTCCTTCACTGCTGGCCGTATGAAGAAGCTCAAGTTCGCTCAGCGAACTATGGAGAGGGCTATGCTTCTCTGCGTGATAAACTTTGAAATGAGGATATCCGCAGTAGAACCAGATTTACCGACATAGCCCAAAGGATTAGTAATCTGAAGTGGCAATGGGCCGGCCATATAGCTCGAAGAACCGGTGTGTGGCGTGTGAAGTGGCGGCCTCGTACCGGCGGACGAAGTGTAGGGCGTCCCCCCCACTAGATGGAGTGACGACCTGGTAAGACATGCAGGAAGTCGATGGATGCAGGTGGTTCAGGACCGTGCTTTGTGGCATTCCTTGGGGGAGGCCTATGTTCAACAGTGTACTTGTGAAGGGCTGTAATGATGATGATGATGGTGATGAGATATGTGGCAGTGCTGCCATCCCGCCACAATAGCATCAACGGACTAATCAGCAATCGAAGTATAAATTCTACGATTTTCTAACTATAATTCTTACTTTGAATTAAACTACTTTTACGGATTATATCGCGTTTAATTAACTTATTTTATTAATTCCCGACGTTTCGGGTTCTTTACAGCACCAATGGTCACGGGGGACTGAGGTGATTGACGTCCCAATGTCAAAGTTAATACGTAGTACCTTCAGCTTTTTTAATTACTAATTTTGGTCCGATCTACGCAGAATGAACTAACTGTGTCTTGAAGTCTTGCAGTGGTATGCTTGGGTTTAGTTTTACACATAGCTGACGTGAAGCACCAACGTTCCGGGAAGTCTGCAGTTTGTGATCATATCCTAGACGGCCCCCGCCATTACATTAGATTTGATAAACCACAGATTCTCGCGAAAGAACATCGATTCCTGCCAAGGGTGATACGTGAGCTATTGATAAAAAACATCCTAATTTCAATAGAGAGGAGGCTGGGTACTACCACCTGCTTGGGATCCTGTAATTAATAAAATTAAAACTAAACCCAAGCATACCACTGCAAGACTTCAAGACACAGTTAGTTCATTCTGCGTAGATCGGACCAAAATTAGTAATTAAAAAAGCTGAAGGTACTCCGTAATACTGACATTGGGACGTCAATCACCTCAGTCCCCGTGACCATGGGTGCTGTAAAGCACCCGAAACGTCGGGAATTAATAAAATAAGTTAATTAAACGCGATATAATCCGTAAAAGTAGTTTAATTCAATGTGTAGTGTTCGCGTAAATATAAGAAATCATTATATAATTCTTACTATTTAGAGCCATGCTGCAGCTATATTATTAGTATAATTGTAGCACAAATGGGTCGGCTCGACCGGGGAAGGACCAACCTCTCACAGAATACCAGCGTAAAATAGCAGCTCAACGCTGTGTTTTTTATGGTGAATGTAGAGAAGCGGAGACTTTTTTTACTGGAAACGAGGCATTCCATTTTAGTCCTCACGGGTGACGACGCATATGCATTTTGATTTGTAATCTTGGATAGATGTAGATGTCTATGGGCCACAGTAACCACTTACCATCAGGTCTGTGTGCTCGTTTGTCACCCAAACCTCACTCTGCAAATACAATATGTAAAAATCCTATTCGATTCGTGAGGAGACTTTACTTTTGGAGGTGTCGTAATATGGTTCTGTTCATGCTATTCGTTTCAGATAATTAAAAAAAAAAAATTAAATTATTAATTGGGAAATTTACATGACAATGTATATATTTTTTTAACTTCTTTTGTTAATATCACTACGGTAGGTGCCTATGTGTTCCTTTAGGATCGTACATTATTTTCCTTAAATATTGAATATTTAAGGAAAATTGTGCATAGTGGCTAGTCAGCTGTACCGCCTTTTCAATTTGTGCTGGCGAAATGGGCAAGTACCGGGAGACTGGTGCAAAGCCGTAATCGTGCCATTGTATAAGGGAAAAGGGTCACGGCAGGACTGCATAAATTACCGCGGTATAAGCCTTCTCAGCGTCGTCGGTAAATTGTATGCGAAAGTGTTGATTGAAAGGGTTGTGAATGAAACAGACGAAAAGTATGGGATGCACAAGGATTTAGAAAGGAATGGGATGTATGGATCAGGTCTATTCCTTGCGGTGCATAGCCGAAAAGTGTTTGGCTAAAAACAAGAAGGTCTATTGCGCATTCGTGGATCTAGAAAAGGACTATGATAGAGTAATGAGGAATGAATTGTGGTCAGCACTATCCGTGAACGGTGTGAGCAGTATCCTCATACGAGCATTGCAATCTCTTTATAGGGATTTTAGTGCTTGTGTAAGGATAAACGGGGCATACACTGAATGGTTTAATATCGAAAAAGGTGTTAGACAGGGAAGTGTAGCATCACCGTGGCTGTTTAATTTGTTCATGGACAATTGCTTGACAGATTTAAAAGAGAATGAAAGTGGGTTGAGAATGAATGAGTTACTCGTCAAATGTTTTCTCTTTGCTGATGACCAAGTATTACTTGCGTCTTCGGCTGAGGAGTTGCAGGAGATGGTAACTGCTATGAGTGGAGCTTTTGTTAGAAAGGGAATGAAGATGAATGTAAAGAAGACGAAAGTGATGGTGTTTGAAAGAGATGAGGCAGTGACAGACTGCAATATCGTGATTGGAGATGAACAAATTGAACAGGTAAAGGAGTTTGTGTATCTGGGTTCAAAGTTTACAAGAAATGGAAAGTGTGAGAGTGATATCGAAAGAAGAGTGAATGCAGGAAACATGGTGAATGGAGCTTTGCACTCCTTTATGAGCAGTCGGAAGGTGTCTAACAAGGCTCGTTTGGCTGTGCATGAGGGGGTGTTGGTTCCGACACTCATGTACGGAAGTGAAAGTTGGGTATGGCAGAAGAAACATGAAAGCAGAATAAATGCAGTTGAGATGAGAGCGTTAAGAAGTATGATAGGAGTTAAATTGAGTGACAGGATAAGAAATAGTGAGATAAGGAAACGTTGTGGTCTGAAAGAAGACGTAGTAACAAAAATTGAGAAAGGTATGCTGAGATGGTTTGGCCATGTCGAGAGAATGGATGAAGAACGATTGACGAAAAAAGTATATAAGGCGAGTGTGAATGAAAGTGTTGGAAGGGGTAGACCTAGGCGGACGTTTCTAGACCAAATCAGGGACTTTTTTTTTTTATAGGAGAGGGGCAAACGAGCATGCGGCTCACCTGATGGTAAGTGATTACCGCCGCCCATGAACAACTGCAACACCAGGGGAATTGCAGATGCGTTGCCGGCGTTTTAAGAAGGAGTAGGCTCTTTTCTTGAAGGTCCCTAAGTCGTATCGGTCCGGAAAAATCGTTGGTAGTAATCGATTCCACAAGGAAGTTGTGCGAGGAAGAAAACTTCTTCTAAATCGCACAGTGGTGGACCGCCAATCATCCAGATGGTATGGATGGTATCTCGAGTTCTGTCGCGATGTGCGATGGTGAAATTGAGCGGCTGGAATTAGTCGAACAATTCCTCAGAGCACTCCCGTGGTACATGCGATAAAATACGCAAAGAGATGCAACATCTCTACGCAGTGCCAGTGAGTCAAGCCGATCGGACAGAACTCGGTCGTCGACGATTCGAGCTGCTCTGCGCTGGATGCGGTCAAGTGGAAGGAGCTGGCACTGGGGGCCCTGTCAGAGATGGGAACAGTATTCCATGTGGGGCCGAACTTGCGCCTTGTAAAGTTGCAAGCGGTGTGCCGGCATGAAATACTGTCCCGCTCTGCTGAGCACGCCAAGCTTTTAGAGGCCAATTTGGCCTTCTCTTCAAGTGACCACGAAACTGCACATCACTCGATATGTCGACACCGAGGATTCCGATACTGGCTGAGGCAACAAGGGAGTGCCTTGAAACTGAGGAGATACGACAAAGGGTTCTTTTGCGGTAAACGCGCAAACTTGTGTCTTCTGGGGATTGAACTGGACTAGATTTAGTCCTTCCAGTCTGAGACTTTGTTCAATAAAGTCTCGACTGAACACAAGTTTGTTCCGGTACTCAGTGACGTTTTCCCGAGAAATATTGGCACGGCCGGTGTATAAAGAATCACCAGTGCCGTCGTCTGCATAGCAATGAATGTTACCAGTTTGCAACATATCATTGATATGCAGAAGAAACAGCGTTGGTGATAGCACGCAGCCTTGTGAAACACCAGCGTTAATGGGCATAATCGGGCATGCACCGTCTACTACGACCTTGATGCTCCGATCTGCAAGAAAACTAGTGATCAATTGCAATTTCTCAGGAAGCCCATAGGAAGGAGCTTCGAAAAGCGCGCAGGCCAAACCCGATCGAAGGCCTTCGCTACGTCAAACTAACGGCAGCACTCTCCCTTGGACTCCACTGCCTCCGCCCATCTATGAGTTAGGTAACCTAGAAGATCAACAGCTGAGCGACCTCGACGGAAACCGTACTGGCGGTCACTAATCAGCTGGTGATCCTCAAGGTACCGCATGAGCTGGCAGTTGATAACAGTTTCCATTACTTTGGAGAACAAGGAGGTGATAGCGATAGGCCTGTAGTTGGACGGATCTGGGCGGTCGCACTTTTTAGGGATCGGGTGCACCAAAGCTGCCTTCCATGAGTTCGGGACTACGCCTAGGGAGTAGGAGTACCGAAAAAGACGCGTTAAAACCGGTGCCAACTCCGGAGCACACGTCTTAGCTCAGCTCAGCACAATAGATATCCATCAGGCCCACTCGACTTGTTGACGTCCAGGGAGAGAAGTGCTTTACGCACCGAGCGCTGTGTAAACAGCACTTCCCGCATGGAGCACTCACACCGCGGGATGGTAGGCGGTATGTTCCCCCCGTCATCAAGAGTCGAGTTGGAAGCAAAAAGAGAGCCTAGCAGATCGGCTTTCTCCTTTGCGTCATGGGCCAGTGAGTCGTCCACCCTGTGAAGAGATGGCAGAGATGGCTGACAGAAGTTCCCTTGGACAGCCTTGGCGAGAGACCAGAATGCACGTGTTCCCGTAGGGAGGCGAACTAGTTTCTCGCCAATTCTGCCGATGTGCTCTGACTTTGCCTTGGCAATGACACTTTGAAGGACCTGCAGGCGGAATTATACTTCTTTTAAGAGCGCTAGTGTTTACATCCCGGGAAGTTGATGCGTCAGCCCAGGCCCGGTAACACTCCTGCTTATAGCGTGATGCAACTTTACAGGAGCGACCAAACCATGGCTGAGTTCTGCCTCCGATAGGCACCACAGATGATGGAATAAATAATTCCATTCCCTGAAGTACCACATCAGTGACAGAATCAACAACAACGTTGGGATCATCCGGCGAGAAGCAAACCCGCCCCCAAGGATAGGATTCAAAAAAAGACCGCATCCCATCCCAATCGGCTGACCTATAGTGCCAAACACGGCGGCGAGCTGCAGATCGCAACTGCGATGGAAGCGTGAGTGGCACCGTGCTCCGGATCAGACAATGGTCCGAAGAGCCAAGAGGGGCATCGACGGAGACCTGATATCCGTCCGGATGAGAGGTCAGTAGAAGGTCCAACAGGGAAGGTACATGGTCTCCACATCTGGGATCCTCGTAGGCGAAGTAACCAGTTGTGTCAGACCATATGCCAAGGCAAAGTCATAAACAGATCTACCGGCATGATCGGTTAAACGGGAACCAAGCCATTCAGCGTGGTGGGCGTTAAAATCACCAAGCATCACGATCTCTGCGGAAGGGACCTGTTGTAGCACGGAGTCTGCAGCCATTTGGACGTGGTCGATGAGTCGGTCTGTGTCGGCATTACCGCTATGGGACCTATAGAGGCACCCGTAGACGCGGGGATGGTCGTCGCTGTCTACGCGCAGCCATAAGATGGTCAGGTCCGTACCTTCAAGACTGCCGAGGCGTCGATAACAGATGTCCTCTGACGTACGCACTCCAGCCGGGGCACAAAGGAGTGTTCCAATTTGTACCCGGGCAGGAGAGATACGAAGTATCAGCCGGAGAGGACACCTGTGTCTCGGTTAGAAAGAGCAAGGCCGGCTTTGCCGTCTCCAGATGGCGTTAAGGTTTGAATGAAGTCCCCTGATATTGCAGAAATCCACGGAAAGCGTAGCAGGGGTTGCCTTTGTCTTTTTGCTCCGCTTGCCCCGAGCAGGTTTCGTCTTGAGCGGAATTTCGCCCAGAATCCCCCCCAGAATACGCGGGGCAGCCTGAGCACCCACGCTCAAAAAAAGTAGGGTAGCATGGGCGTGGATGCTCAGCGAGGGATTCTCCACGGATGCTGGTACCCTCCTGGGGTAGTCTTCTGTTTAATTCCACTACCATGTTGATTGGGGGGGGGGGGGATTGGGCCTCCGGCCACCTGCACTCACCAGGCGAAATGCAGAAGTAAACCTCTACTTCACGCTGGTATTCTGTGAGGTCGTGGTACCATCCCGGTTTGAGCCGGCCCATCCATGCGACAGCAAAAGCTGCCGCGTGGCTCTACCACTGATAAAAGTCAACGTCTTGAAAACGTCTTGAAAAAAGGCCAGGTCAAGAGTACCCTAAACCGAAGAGCATGCATGAAGGGAATAATGAAAGTGGACGAAGCGAAACAAGTATGTAAGGATCGTAGCAGGTGGAAAGAAGTGGTCTCTGCCTACCCCTACGGGAAAGAGGCATGATTATATGTATGTATGTATGTATTGAATATTCTATCAAGCTTAGCACTACCACACGAAGTGTTGTACCATATGTTTCAACAGGCCACGTCGCTCTATTTAGGGGGATTTGATAACACTGCTAATATAATATTAAAAAATTACTTGACCTAAGATAATTAATCGATATCAAAATACATAAATGTCCAGAAATGCGGTTTACAAGACAAATGTACAAAGATGTCTAGTATCATTGAAGTATAATGTACTGACGCTGGTATGCACTTGCCAAGACACCTGCCTGCTATCATGTATTATCCTCTTATGATAATATTGTTTCATAATTATATTATTTGGCAACATAAATGTTAGAGGAAGGAATATATTTTATTATAGGCATGGGCAATACCACTTTTACTCTATATAAAATAGTATCTATGAATTGGATTTAAATATCTGATATTGAATCTATCTATATGTAGGTACATTTCAATGTCTATGTATTGGTTGATATCTATGTGATTCTGTAACTTTGTTAGGAAGTCAGTATTCAGTGCTACACGGTGATACGCGGTTTTGATGGGTTAGGTTAGGTTAGATTTATAGATATTATATTGTAATATGTATAATTTAAGTACGATATTACGTATTGGTTCATATGTACCAAAGAGTCGAATAAGGTTTAACTGTTTTACTCAAATATAATAATTAGCATTCTTTCGCAGGGCTGGGTTTGTTAGAAATTCGATAGTTAACATTATTATTATTTCCTCGAGTTTGATGTTAGATGTTCTGTGAAGTGACGCTATACTGCAGCGGTATTTAAAAGGTACATAGTTAGTCTGTCACCCGATATATAAATATAGTATATTGTAATATGTATAATTTAAGTACGATATTACGTATTGGTTCATATGTACCAAAGAGTCGAATAAGGTTTAACTGTTTTACTCAAATATAATAATTAGCATTCTTTCGCAGGGCTGGGTTTGTTAGAAATTCGATAGTTAACATTATTATTATTTCCTCGAGTTTGATGTTAGATGTTCTGTGAAGTGACGCTATACTGCAGCGGTATTTAAAAGGTACATAGTTAGTCTGTCACCCGATATATAAATATAGTATATTGTACCGATACGAGTATATAGATATTGTACTCGTATCTATATACGATTTGTATCGCTCAATCCTATTTTATTGTACTATTCTCTTACACTTGACTCGTTATTACGGGCGGAGCAAAAAATTTTATCAGTGATCGATCTTTCATTTATTTTCATCACAAACTCGCTGCAACCTGTCCTTTATTTATTAAGGTGGCTATCGTACAAATATTCTGATAACTTTAGCAATACAAATAAATTGCAATTGGAAAAATTTATTAGAAATGAAGTGTTCTCTAAATTTAAATTACTCTTCTTAAGCTAGAATTTAAAGCCAAAATTTTTGATAAAACATGTTTTGTAAGACGAGGGTTTTAAAAGTTGAAATTATGTGCCTATTCCTTGTTATATTTTGTTAGTTAAGAAATAAAATAATATCCCTCCAGCCAGATAAATTTATTTAAATTGTAATTGCTGACAGCGCGCAAACACTCGAATTATAAATTCAATTATCTTTTGAAGCGCGTCTGCAAATACAGTGAGGTCGCGAAAATAAGCTCACAGTCGAAATAAAGTTTGCTACTTCAAAGGATCGAATTTAATAAAATATTCGACTAAAGATTTTTTTCATTTGTCTATAAACAGTCTTAGTGACTGAACATGAGTCTTCCTATCTTCATTATTATCATTCATGACAAATGATAAAAAATCTTTTGTCGAATATCTTATTAAATTCTATGAGATGACTTTGAAAGATATATGAGATGAATCTCATAATAGCTGGCTCAAATAAAAATCCCCATGAGCATTATTACCTGCCAGGCGCCGCTATGACTGGCAGGTAACATAACTACTAATTTCATGATCAGACGGCTCCTATCCGTAGGGCATATCATTAATCTATTTCTCATCGGAAGAATCATGGGGTCCCATGTTAAGAGGCTCTCAGGCGTAGCCTTAAAATATCCATAACTTCTACACTCTTCAGGCGGATTAGTAGACACAGATCCATGCATTGGTGATATTGTTCTCCATCGCCAATCTGAAATGTGACATTTTTTATAAAGTGTTCTTTCTGCCTAAGAGACCATCTGTGGGAGTACCACTCTCTTGCCTATTTCTGCCAGCAAATGTTCCAGTCTGAAGCCTACAGAAACCCAGAATCTTTAGCCTTCTATGTATGAAAAAATTAATTATAACTAAACTAAATAGATTGAGTTGAACAATTGATATTTTCAAAAGTTATCGTGTTTACGATGCGGATTTGATAAATTCACACCATAAGCCACTAAAACCCCTTTTCTATAGAAAAATAGAAATTAATTGATTTAAAAAAATATTAATAAGTTTAACAATAATTTATCTTTCTGTTAATGTGCTTTTTATATCACTTATATGTACAATATGATTGCTAGATACGATTTCATGCGACAAAACGTTGGAATCTTAATTTTTAGGCCCTAGTAGAGCATAGCTGCGCGCTAGCGCTTACGGCATGCAATATGACCACTATATCTATATTTTCATTTATCAATAATTTAATATTTTTATGAATATTGAAAGCCACACCGCACCGGCCTCGCACCGGCGGGCGAAGTGTAGGGCGTCCCCCCACTAGATGGAGTGACGACCTGGTAAGATATACAGGAAGTCGGTGGATGTAGGTCGCTCAGGACCGTGCTTTGTGGCATTCTTTGGGGGAGGCCTATGTTCAGTAGTGGACTTGTGAAGGGCTGTAATGATGATGATGATGAGACGTAAAATATATTTGTTTATAAAATAAATGTGGATATTGCACGATGAATAATAAATAAAGAGTCCTGAAGACGCCCTACAGTGAGACACGTTCACATTCAACTCAATATCGATTAGCGTTCCATTGAGAATGCTTCGATTCACCCGTCTCAAGCAGCTGCACGAATAGCTTCTAATCTTTGATATTTCAATTACTCTGAGCCGTGAATATTTACTTTCATTTTGACAGTGTTTATTTCTGTCAGTTAATATTTTTTTATATAGTTATACTAGGTGGGATTAATATGACTGTAAAATATATATTTATTTATTTTATTTATTTATTTAGTTAAGCTTTCATGCACACAGTTGTACATATGGCGGACTTAATGCCATAGGGCATTCTCTCCCAGTCAACCATTAGGCTAAACAGATATAGACAAACAAGAGGCGGTGCAGCAATAATCAAAATAGAAAGAGTTAAAAAAAAAATTGTATATACATATAAATATACATATACACACATATACATATACTAGGTTGTTGGATTCCTTTTGTGCCTAGGAGTCCTTCGGGGTAGGTACCAACGACACACACATCTCCGCCGCCAAGTAGCAGTGCGTTCACTGCTGTGATCTGATCTGAATGATATAGAGAGCAAGAATATTTACAATCTGTGAAGTATTCCCACTTAGTCCTCAGTGGTTATAAAGCACTGTAACCTTCTTTGTTTAAAGTTGACTACACGTATACATGGGCTGCAGAAGTCACTTACCATTAAGTGGACTGTTAGTTCGCATTCTACTTCAATTTTATAAAATAGTATTAATAATAATACCACTTACCATGTATATTTATACGTGGTAGAGCCATGCTGCAGCTATATTAATAGTATAGTTGTAGCACGAATGGGTCGGCTCGACCGGGGTAGGACCACGCTTTCACAGAATATCAGCGTAAAATAGCAGCTTAATGCTGCTGTGTTTTGTATGGTGAGTGTAGAGAACCGGAGACCCTTTTTACTGGAAAAGAGGCATTCTATCTTAATCCTCACGGCTGACAACGCATCTGCATTTTGATTCTTTATTGAGGATAGATGTAAATGTCTATGGGTCACAGCAACCACTTACCATCAGGTGGACTATGTGCTCGTTTGTCACCCTTATTCTATAAAAAAAAATGTATAGATAAATAAGGACATGTTGCCTTCACGGTTCAAGCCCTGCTGCTTACTTACATATCTCTGCTTTAACATGGATCAGCTTCGACCTTTAATCCATAATTATTACCGTCTTCGTTGATCAACCGTGGAGTTTATTTTTTAAAAGTAATAAATGGACTGACATTCCTCCTGATGGTAAGTAGCTACTATAGGCCCTGTCCAAGTATATTAAGGGAGGTTACAGGTGGGACACCTGAGGTCTAAAATGAAATACCACAGCCTCTTATTGTGAAGTAATATTACCTGTGATAGAGCGGTTTTATTACTGGACAATTAAAAAATATATTATTTTAAATTTTCTAATTTGACTTTAAAAGTGCACCTTATAGCTTCGATGATGTCGGATTGTTGTAGTTTCATGCTAAGTTCAAGATTTTACGAGAATACTTAATCTTGACACTTTACTTGAAAAATCACAATCAGAAAATGATTTCTTATGTTTACGCGAACACTACACACTTAAATAATACTATTTTTTACGGATTTTATCGCGTGTATTAACTTATTTTATTTCCCGACGTTTAGAGCACAATACCCATGATCACGGGTTTTATTTAAACAATCAGAAAATTATATTGCTTTCAGATTCTAAATTACAAATAAATAAATGAATGTTTTATTCATCACACACAACACAACGTACAAAAAACAAAACAAATAAAACAAAGGAAAAATACTCAAACACACTAGGTTGTCGCGAAAATGCCTCCGACTCAACATGATGCTGTAGCACAGCTCGGTTTATTCCGTCGGTGTCTCATATTTACCGCGCAGTTGTCGGAAATATTTCGTTACAACAGATAATTAATCTTTTATTTCTGCAATACTCTAAGGTAAACTGGTAGATAATGCCTCAGGCCTTAAGTCTGCCTTTATACATTAAAGTTTATATGAATTTAAATAAATAACTCTATATATAAAAATCAATTGCTATACTTAAGTTTCAATAAAACTCAAAAACGGCTCGACCGATTTTGATAATTTTTTTGAGTGTGTTATTAAATGGGGCCCTAGATGGTTTAAATTTACATTTAGATCCGGTAGGTGACGCTGTTGTCGAGATCCAGAAATCTCCCGTGCCAAGCCGGGGCGGATCGCTAGTAATTATTTAAAATTAGTATAACAATAATATTAATGCAAAATCTAATATAATAACCTTATATTAGGAATATAAGGTTATTATATTAGACTTTACTACTAACTAAAAATTATTACGATTCGAACCCAAAACGTAATCCTGCGTAAACTAGCGGCCCATTCCTGTTGTTTTGTATGGTGAGTGTAGAGATTCGGAGACCCCTTTTTACTGGATACGGGGCATTCTATCTTAGTCTTCGTGGGTGACAACATATATGAGTTTTGATTCTTAATGGAAGATATATGTAGATGTCGTTTGTCATGTTGGCCATAGAATCCACTCACCATCAGGTGGACTATGTACTCGTTTGTCACCCTTATTCTATAAAAAAAATCAGTAGCCATTAATAATTGCATCAATAATGTTTAACAATTAATTCGTTATAATATATTGTTCCAACAAAAGAGATCTTAATTGGTTCGTTCATTTAAAATGTTAAAGTTTTACAAGAAAGACACTAACTACAGTTATTGCTATTTTTCTCGTTAAAATTTGACAAAGAGAAGGCAAACGGACGTTGCAATTTCTATTTCGTTTGGACATATGCGTCCAAACGAAATTGCGACGTCAGTGGAACTGGTACGGAGGTAAAAATCTTTATTAATTTGTTACTAGCGCTGTTACGTTGGCTCGCAAATAAATTTGAACTGCCCTGTAAAGTGCCCTTCTTTAATTTCTTCTACTTATAATAAATAGACATTTAACGGTGTTATGGCGGTGTAAGAATATATACTATATATGTATATACACACTTCATACTGTCCCGTGGGTTTTGTAAGAGGAGACAGAGAAAACAAACCAGGAGACGGATAACAACGTCTTTCTTATAACATGTAAAAATAAAACGGACGAATTGCCAACCGACCTACCAAGCGTGGCAACTACGGCAAATATCCCAACTATGAGGCAATATATGGGGAGGTCTATATTCAGAAGTAGATTTTTAAATGTCTCGTTTCAGTAAAAGTTGTTACCCAGATTTGGACCAATACCTTCTCATCAAGCTAGAGCACCTCCTTAATAATTGCATTAGATACGTATACGGGCTTCAATGTATGATCATGTTTCTCTTTATCGTAATCGCCTTAAATGTCTCACAATCAAACAGAGACGCAATTCTAGAATTCTGCTTATTCTTTTTCCATACTAAACAACCCAGCTTCTCCTTTATTTCTTAAGGAAGGTTTCAATTTCTTTTTCAACTCATTACAGAGTTCTACGGTCCTCGTCTAATCATAAAATTATTGTTCCAATGCATTTCACTGGATTCATCAGAAAATCATTCACTGTTTAGGCTACTCTACTCTGGAATTCCTTATCCGAAGACATACGAAAAGCTCCAAGTAAACGCTCGTTCAAGAGATTAACTCGTGAACAACTTTTGTAACAAAACATTGTATATTGTGTGTATGTATATGTATATAAATATGTATTTGTATTGATATATTTATATATATATATATATATATATATATATATATATATATATATATATATATATCAATACACACATATATATATATATATATATATTATCACGTGGTAGAGCCACGCTGCAGCTATATTAATTGTATAGTTGTAGCACCAATTGGTCGGACCGGGAAGGACACGCTCTCAGAATACCAGCTTAAAATTGCAGCTTAATGCTGCCGTGTTTCGTATGGTGAGTGTAGAGATTCGGAGACCCTTTACTGGATACGGGGCATTCTATCTTAGTCTTCGTGGGTGACAACACATATGAATTTTAATTCTTAATGGAAGATATATGTAGATGTCGTTTGTCATGTTGGCCATAGAATCCACTAACCATCAGGTGGACTATGTACTGTAAAAATCAGTAGACATTCATAAATGCATCAATAATGTTTAACAAATAATTCGTTATAATATATTGTTCCAACAAAAGAGATCTTAATTGGTTTGTTCATTTAAAATGTTAAAGTTTTACAAGAAAGACACTAACTACAGTTATTGCTATTCCTCCCGTTAAAATTTGACAAACAGAAGGCAAACGGACCGAGCATATGCGTCCAAACGAAATAAAAATAGCGACGTCAGTGGAACTGGTACGGAGGTAAAAATCTTTATTAATTTGTTACTAGCGCTGTTACGTTGGCTCGCAAATAAATTTGAACTGCCCTGTAAAGTGCCGTTCTTTAATTTCTTATACTTATAATAAATAGACGTTTAACGGTGTTATGGCGGTGTAAGAATATCTATGTATATACACACTTCATATTGTCCTGTGGGTTTTGTAAGAGGAGACGGAGGAAAACAAACCAGGAGACGGATAGCAACGTCTTTCTTATAACATGTAAAAAATAAAAACGGACGAATTGCCAACCGACCTACCAAGCGTGGCAGCTACGGCAAATATCCCAACTATGAGGCAATATATGGGGAGGCCTATATTCAGAAGTAGTTTAATGTCTTGTTTCCAGTAAAAAAGTTGTTACACAGATTTGGGCCAATCTCTTCTCAACAAGCTAGAGCACCTCCTTAATAATTGCATTAGATACGTATACGGGCTTCCAAAGTATGATCATGTTTCTTTTTATCGTAATCGCCTTAAATGTCTCACAATCAAACAGAGACGCAATTCTAGAATTCTGCTTATTCTTTTTTCCATACTAAGCAACCCAGCTTCTCCTTTATTTCTTAAGGAAGGATTTCAATTTCTTTTTTCAACTCATTACAGAGTTCTACGGTCCTCGTTTAATCATAAAATTAGTGTTCTAATGCATTTCACTGGATTCTCCAGGAAATCCTTCACTGTTCAGGCTACTCTACTCTGGAATTCCTTATCCGAAGACATACGAAAAGCTCCAAGTAAACGCTCGTTCAAGAGATTAACTCGTGAACAACTTTTGTAACAAAACATTGTATATTGTGTATGTATATGTATATAAATATGTATTTGTATTGATATATTTATATATATATATATATATATATATATATATATATATATATATATATATATATATCAATACACACATATATATATGTATGTATGTATTATCACGTGGTAGAGCCACGCTGCAGCTATATTAATTGTATAGTTGTAGCACCAATTTGTCGGACCGGGGAAGGACACGCTCTCAGAATACCAGCGTAAAATTGCAGCTTAATGTTGCCGTGTTTCGTATGGTGAGTGTAGAGAGCCGGATACCCTTTTTACTGGAAAAGAGGCATTCCATCTTAGTCCTCACGACTGACAACGCACCTACATTTTGATTCGCAAACGAGGATAGATGTAGATGTCTATGGGCCACAGCAACCACTTACCATCAGGTTGACTGTGTGCTCACTTTTCACACTTAATCCATTAAAAAAAAATTGAGATGATTAAGTAAGTATACGAGTACTCGAGTACTCGTACACTTGCCAGAATAGCTCACCACCCTACGGTTTGACTGGCAGAGAATGCTGATAGGGACTGAGTCCGCCCATTGCTACCTTAGTTGTAAGGTGTGACAATAAAGAATAAATACTACACGAAAAACATTCTGTGAAAGCGTGTACCCCGGTCGAGCCAAACCATTCGTGTTACAGTCATAATATAGCTGCAGCGTGTTTTATATTGTTGTGTTGGTGTTTTTTGTTTTATGTTTTTGGATACCAATCTAGATGTTCAATTGTCATATTATAAAAATGTAAATTGCATGTCACAGTGAGTTCGCGTATAAATATTGCAATGTAAATGCAAGAACGAATTCAGTCTGTGTGCAATGAAAAAAAATCACCTGCAGCGCGTTTAAATTACGTAACCCAGTCTGACGTGTTATATTATGCCACTGTGAAAACTTAAAATTAATTTCATAGAATATTTTGTTTTATAAAACTGAAGTAACAAATGAACTAACAGTCCACCTGACGGTAAGTGGCTATTGCAGTCCATGGACACAGATGCGTTATCAACTCTGAGGACTAGGATAATAATAAAGAATGCCTAGCAGCAGTAATTTGTCCGGCTTTTATACCCTTCAGACCAGAACACAGCGGCGCAATTTATACAGCAACCTACCCAGTGGACTCGTAGACAGAAAAGGAGTGCTATCACCAATATAGTAAGTGGTTGGTAGCTACCCACACGGTCTCATATGCAGGAAAGGAGCCAGAAAAGTGCAGCACGTCTTAATCGTGCTGCCTGTTCAAATTTTATACAAGTAAGAGTGTGTGCAAAGTGCTGAAGTGTTTGTAAAGTAAGGCTACGATGGTTGTCCGAGTACAGAACTAGAGTACCAATCGTACAGAGGTCGTTTTCAAGTTAGTGGACTGGCGAGTACATCACTCACCTTTGATTTGCCGACGATATAGGCCCAACAGTTTAAATCAAAGAAAGCCTATTATTTCTAAGCATTTTTGTTATAATCATCTTATTTATAATAACCTTTTTTCTTAATTTGTACACATATGCTTTGAATATATGCAAAGGCAACTCAATAATATTATTAGAAGTTTAGTTACAAATTGTTGTTCATGTCAAGTTTTATGGAGCCTGCTTGGCAACAGTAAGCTCTGCAATTAAAATAAGTTTTTCTGTGAATCAGAGGTAAGGCGACGGCTTTTCCACCGACATTAAAACTTTACAACCGCTTGAATACCGGTTTCATTTAACTTAAGCTTAGTGTTTTCTAGAAATTGTCCGAGCCTCTTGTTCCTTGTGAAATATATATTTAAAGAAGAAATTTCACCCCTACTAGTAAAAAACTAGGAGTAAAGTTTTTATTGTTAGTTTAATATAAAGTCATTCGAACTTGTATGAAAATTCTTTAGTCCACTAAAAAGGGTAAAAAATTACACTTTTAATAAAAATAAAAACAGACTTCAAAGAAGTAAACAGAAATAAATAATGTCCATGTAACAACTTCTGAAGTCGGGGCTTAAACTTTATACACTATGTCATAGCACCAACTTCTAAAGTTAGAAATAAAATAATAACACTTTTGAGCTAACATTTACAGTAATAATAGGAAATTTAATACACTATGTGGTAGGACTTCTTTTCTGTCTAGAAGTTCGTCTAAGTAAGTACCACACTCTTAAATATTTATGCCTTCAAATAGCAGTGCTTGCACTGCTGTGTTCCCGTTTAAAGGGCATAGAGAGCCAGTGTAATTACAGGCTGTGAGGCAAACGAACTTGAAGTAACTGCATTTTTAGACCATCTTAAATCCATAAATTCTAAAATTAAGTTCACAATGTAGTTAGAGGCAAACAATTCTTTAGCTTTTCTAGATGTGTTAGTAATTCGTAATCCTGACAACACCTTGAGCCACACTGTGTATAGAAAAAAGACCTACACATAGAAATTTAAACAATGTAGCTATCGTGTAAATATACCGTGAGTAAATCCTTGTTACAGAGAGCACGACGAATTTGAGGGCAAGCAAGTTTTGCATGACAATAAGCTTCGGATCTCGCGCCTACGTCACAGTGAACGAGTGAAGTTGGCCACAGTGAGCGTGTGCCTGCTGTACTGCCATATGTCAGAGCCGTCACTGACAATATTGGCTAAAAAGATTAATCCGTTTTTACCATCAGTCAAATGTAATGTCCCTCTGCAAGATGCAGGAGTATACAAGCTTGATTGTAAATGTGGTCTCTCATACATAGGACAAACTAAAAGATCAATAAAAACCCGCGTTGAAGAACACGTAGCTGATGTGAAGAATCGACGCTCCGGGAAATCTGCAGTCTGTGAACACGTACACTATCAATTAGTACATTTCTAGTAACCATCCAATAAGTATTACTCGTATAAAACATTGTATAAAAATTATTCTATTATATTCTATTTAACTTACATCTTTATTATTACTAGAATTATGATGAAATTTACTCGCACAAAAATTTCTATTTTAAAATTCAATATAAGTTTGACTTTCTGGAGATTAACTTCTAAATCTCTTATTACATAAAAGTCCTTTTTAACCAAATAAAAATCTCAGAGCGCTCCAGTAGGTTACATCACGTGTGAAGGTAATGATGCCTGTGAATTTAATAAAGCCTTTCGCTGCTATCCAAGTTTACTTAGCTTTTCATTAATGTTTTCAAAGAACTGTTTAATATAATGATGAAATGAATGAAGTTTTTTCTTAATGTACGTAATAGGAAACATGAAGTTTTACTTAATGTACGTAATATGAAATGTTTACTGAAAAGTGCCTTTCAAAATATTATTTATAATTAAAGTACTTATTCATCATCCATTCATACATTTAAGAAACGTTGATACGTTTTTTTATAGGTTAAGGGGTGAAAAACGAGCACAAAGTCCACCTGATAGTATGTAAGTGGATGCTGTGGCCCATAGTGATGTGGCATGTTTATCCTCGATTAATGATCACAATGCAGATGCGTTGCCACCACTAAAGACTAAGATGAAATGCGTCGTTTCCAGCTGTTTTCTTCTTATAAAAGAAAAAAGTTTAGATCCTAGGGGTCAGCCACCGCAGAGTCTACTTCACCTGAGGATGCCTCGTGTAGAGACGAAACGCGTGTCGTATTATCAACGATGGTGGGTCTTCCCTAGTGTAGTGGTGTTGGGAGTAGTGGTGCTGGGATTAGTGGTGGGGATAGTGCATGCAATTGAGAGAGGGTAGGAGGTACTCTTCAAACTTATTCAGATCTTCAAACAAAACTTATTCAGCTCTTCAAACTAGGGCAATTCGATCTTGTAAAATGGACAAGTAATTATAACGACGTTCTCGCGCATATACCTGATTTTCACAAGGCTCCCCAGGAGGTGGAATTTGAGAAGTCTGTACCGCAAAAAATTCTTGGCTTGTATTGAGATAGGTCGAATGATTGCTTTTATTTTAAAGTTGTCAAACCAGATGAAAAATGTACTAAACGCGCAATTTTGTCAACGGTGGCTAGATTGTGGGACATAATGGGATTTGTGGCTCCATCCATTTTATACGCAAAAAGAAGACACATCATTTTACGAGTATTTTATTACGCGGATCTAAGCGAATTGATTTTTTAACATCGTTAATATAATATATTTCCGCTAAGTAACGGCTGCAAATCTTTCCCATTAAACTGTGAAAGCCAAAAGGCTAACAGCACTAACATCACAGAAACTGGAGGATATGTTTTAATATTTTTTTCCAGTTCGTTAATATGCGAACGACGATGTAATGCAGTAGCCCGCGTTGGCATATTTTCCCTCAAACCCCGATACGAAGCAAAATGAGAAATTTAAGCAAATTTTAAAATACACCTGTCAACGAGTGTTCTTTTTGCTTTTAAATTTAATTTTACCCTACACGTAAAAGCTAGAAATTTTTTATGAAGGTTAATGCTGACTACAGATTCGAGTTTGTGATGTAACAAATTGAATGACGGCAGGTGAAGCTCGTATTTTTTTTATATAAAATACAAACAAGCACACAGTTCACCTGATGGTAAGTGGATGCTGTGACCAATAGTCATCTACATTTATCCTCCATTAAGAATCAAATGCAGATGCGTTGTCGCCCCTGAGGACTAATATGGAATGCCTCGTTTCAAGTAAAAAGGGTCTCGGAGCCGACCCATTCGTGCTGCAAGTATAATACAGCTGCAGCGTGGCTCTACCACGTATATAAAACGTCCATCCTTGCAATTATACGAGTATGAGCACCCGTGCTAAACTAAATATTGACGAAGCTGTGATTGGTAATTGGGTTTATTGGAAGCGTGGTGTGTTTGCACAAATGTTTTAAGTTTCTTATGTATTTCCTTGTAGGAAGTGTTTGCCATAATCGTCACGCTTGGTACGCTGATTGAAGATCGCAGTACTAGACGTCTCGCAACTTTGACGCGTGGCTTTGCTCGTCACCAGTCTGGATATTTTACGTCTGACGTTAACGAAATGGTAATACCGCCATCAAAATAGACGCAGAGTAAGAGTTCGGTGAAAAAGTTCGGAAAAAAAAACGATAAAATAGTTGGTAAATACACTTCAGTAACCAAGTAACAAAACAGTTCGGGAAATGGAAATATTCGTGAATAACCCTTCTTTGGCAGTCGGGTAAAAAGTAATCGCATTTTCTGGGGAAATATATCTAATCAGTTTTAATTTGATGTTTTATTCAAGTGTTCAGTGTTCATTTCTAAGCGTAGGAATCATACAGTCCATTATAAGTACATGCGAAAGGCGTCAAGACCGGAACCGCTTACCAACGGTTTAAAAATATCTTGTAAAAATAAACGCTTACTAAAAATCTTTGTATCACAAACTAACAATAACATCTTAAAAAGTCATTACAAACAATACGAAAAAATGTTGAAGAAAGCAGTAGCCACTGCAAAAAAAATCGATTATAAAAATAGAGTAATAACAATGTGGTAAATAGTGAAGGAGCGTACAAATAAAACAAAAAAGAAACTTAAAAAGAATTTAAAATAAATAATGTGCTTACTGAAGATTCCATAAAAATTCCAAACCATTTGAACACTTTCTTCACCTCAATGGGGGTTCCCGCGAACAATTCTCGCTCACAAGCTCGGTCTGCCGCCACTACTATCGATAACTCTATATTTATCGGTCCAACTAACCCAATAGAAGTATTTAATATCATAAAAAACTAAAAAATAAAAGAAGCCATGGGTTTGATGAAATACCACCAACTTTAATAAAAGACATGTGCCGATGAACTTGCCACACCACTTACCCTTCTTATTAACCAATCACTGTTGCAAGGAATTGTCCCAGACTTAATAAAAATAGCAATAGTCAAACCGCTACACAAAAAAGACGACCCCGAAAATTGCAATAATTATCGTCCAATAGCACTTCTCTCAACATTTTCCAAAATATTTGAGACAGTCATGTATTACAGACTCTATAACTCCTGGGTATAAATATAGATGCACATTTAAATTGGAAGGAACACATTAATAAAGTTGTCAAATAATTATCTAGTTTTACATACGCTCTTAAAGAACTTAAAAAAACCACTGACTTAAAAACAGCAACCTGTGCCTACAACGCGTACGCAGACGCCTGGCTACGCTACGGTGTGGTACTTTGGGGTAACAGCACAGACGCTAACAAAGTATTTCTAATTCAGAAAAAATGTATTCGCATACTTGCAAATATTGACTCCATGACAAGTTGTAGAAATTACTTTGTCAATTATAATATCCTGACATTAACATCCCTATATATGTATATCTGAAATATGCTCACTAGTTAGAAATAATATCGACTGGTTCCCTCAATATTTTTCACCCTAAAAATTTAAGACCAAAAATAAAATTATCCACAGTTACATCAAAATTACAAAACGTAAACACCGGCCCTTATGCCATGTCAATAAAAATATATAACAAAATTCCAGAACGGATCAGAAACATTAAAAGCATAAAAAAGTTTAAAAAGGAAGTTAATACATATTTAACGAAAAAATTTTATTACTCGTTGCAGGAGTTTTTTGGTGATTGAGTAGGAAATAGGAATAAATAATAGAGTATGATCTCATTAATATTTAAGTTAATTGTAAATATTCATTAAATGATAATTTTTATAATAATACTATAATGTGAATATAATAATAATATTAATAGTTGCCAATATTTGCAATGCCCTTGCAGGGTTCTTGTTTTGAACAATTTTTAAAATTAAGACCAAATGTACAATAAGAACAGCAAATAAATTGAATTGAATTGAACCGATCAAGCGGAGCCGGTAATCTTAGTCGGGGTGGATGACTAAGATTACCGGCTCCTTTAAGAAATTTGAGTCTGTTAGGAATCGAACGTCTTCCACCAAGGTCACGCACGTTACCATCTTCAGATACACCCATTTCATTGTCCGAACCCAACGGGAAATGTTGTTGGTCTGCGACCCAAAGACGCAAGACCCATGACCTCAATAGATTTGTTGTTAGGCGCGTAGGCACGGAAAGTGTGCGCAGAAATTACATGCTTTAAAAGGAGAGGGACGACCTCTCCTTTCTGCTATCGAACAACTAGGAGGCTCGGAGGGTCTTCAGTCCTTTGTTGTCGATATTCTACGCATTAGTACCAAATGATTTAGTTTGTCTTTTGTAATACGTACAGCAAAGTTGTGGGATCATTTGCTCGCGACTATCTTTCCGTCCGAATACAACCTGGGCTTTTGTTACACTAAGACAGTGCGATTTACCATCTAGGGCTTCATCGACCCTTATCACCAGGTGGGATTATGGTCAAGCACTGGCATTATAATGTCTGAGTCTGCCTTAGGCAGGGTCCTACTCTCAAATATACACATCAACAGAATCTAGGAATATTTTATATTTCATCAAATATCTAAAAATCTATGAAGAATTTTCTGATATAGTAAATGGAGGAATGATAGGTTATTTTAAGGTCTTTAAAAAAAAACATTTCGTATTTTTTTTAAATATTTTTAATCGCTGTAGAAAATTAGTATGATAAAGACTAACTTCATTTCTTCTTATAAAACAATTAATTTTAATTAAAATTGAAAAAATAAATTATAAAATCTAATTATTTATAATCAGTGTTACCACCTCTTACATTAACTACACATCGACATCGATTGTTCATACTTAAAATTAAATTGTCAATGTCTTGCTGCGTTATTAGGTCCCATGTTCTTTGCAAGTGTTCGTAAAGTTGTTGTTCCGTCATCAACTTTAGCGGGAAATCTCTCAAAGCTTTTCTGATTAACATGTCCCAGGCATACTTGATACAATTTAAGTCGGGTGACTGTGCAGGCCAATCCAAAACTTGAATATCGCGGTCTCGGAGAGCGGCTGACACCAGCCGTGCCGTATGGGAAGGAGCATTATCGTGCATGAGTAGAAATTCCTGGCCCATTTGGATTCTGCGTGGGACAATAACAGGCTCTACTACCTCCTCGTGGTATTTTTGTGCAGTCATACTACCTTGGATCCAAACCAGCTCAGTTCGTCCGCCCAGACAAATTCCTGCCCACACCATGATTGTCCTGCCTTGGTATGAGTGGACCTACTGAGGGTGCCGTAGATATGGAGATGGAGTTCTCCAAAAACTTGTTCTTCGTGAATCCTGATCAAACCCAAGCCGGGACTCATCGGTGCACAGCACCAAAGACCATTGTTCGTCACTCCATGGGAAATGCTCCCGAGCCCACGAAAGCCGCCGACCGCGATTGCCACGTCGCAATGCTGGAACACGTAGCGGTCTTTGAGCATGAAGACCAACTTCATGCAACCTCCTTCGCACGGTTTGTTCGCTTACCAGCAGCTGGTGGTCCTACTGGAGCCTTTGTAGTAGATGCATCGCTGTGATATTGGAGTCATTTGGAGAAATCGATCCTATCTTTGCGTATTAACACGATATCTACCCGTGAGCCGTCCACTACTACATCCCCAGTACTACGATAACGTGACCACAACCTTGATATCACGCTTTGGCTGGTGTATAGGGCATCAGCAACGACGCGTTGAATAGCACCATTTTCTAACATGCCACAGCTCGTAACATTTCATCTCGACTCAAATGATGACGTGAAATGACTCTTATAGCTCACACGTCACGTTAAATTTAAAAAGAAAAACAATCTAATCCCTTTTCATTGATTAATATCAGTAGAACAATTTTAATTTTCCTTGACGTAACGAATTACTAACAATTCTGCCGCCGTTTTTTTTTTTTCTTTTGTTTTTATTTTTATTTACATTTTTAAATTTTTAAAATAGAATAAAAGAGGTTTCAATCTGTATATAAACTTTTTATGGAACCAAAAAAGATTTTAAGCTATAAAGTCGTAAATAATGTATGATTAAGGTATCCCTACATTATGTTGACGTGTGCATATTGTTAAATATATAATCTTAAATAATATATTGTTGTAATATTGGGTTGTTCGGAAAGTACTTTTTTTTATTAAAATGAAAGACGATTTTCTTAAAGTGAATAAATATTTTATTTAGTTATAAATTATTGTCCACTTTGGTCCTATTGGATCTTTTGACATCTTTCGGGCAGTAGCATGATTCAACGCTCATAAAATGTTTGTTCTTTACTGGCAAAAAACTGATCCAGGCGGTTTTGACCTCCTCATTTGTAGTTAAGGTTTTACCGTCTAAAAATTTTTGAAGGGACCTAAATAAATAATAATCAGTAGGTGCCAGATTTGGAGAATACGGCGGGTGTGGCCGTATATCCCATTCAAGCTGTAAAAGCTTTTGGCGGGTTAACAAACTTGTATGAGGTTTCGCATTATCTTTGTGGAACACTACACGTTTTCTATTGATCAATTCTGGCCTTTTCTGTTTAAGTGAATCATTCAATTTGTCCAGCTGATGACAGTACACTTCAGAATTGATCGTTTTGTTGTCAGGTAGAAGCTCAAAAAAACGATTCATTTGAAAGCTCACCAAACAGATAGCTTTCGAAGTACTTTTTTACTCCATGATCTCTGTCATTTTACATTGTAGTAGAGAACCCATTTTATTGTTCCCAGTGATGATATGCTTCAAAACTGAATAATTTTCTTGACGTTTGAGAAGCAAATCACAGACTTCAACGCGACGGCACAAATTTCTTTCCGTAAGAACACGAGGGACCTATATGTCGAGCTTTGAGAATAAAACTAGGCGTTTCAAATGATCATGAACGGTCAAATTTGATGAATTTATTCTTTCAGCAATCTCACGAGTTGTTATTGCCGGTTTGCACAATTAATGCCTTTATTGTCTCTTCATCAACTTCAACTGGCCTTCTAAAACGTGGTGCATCTTCAACATCAACATTGCCGGATCGAAATTTTGCAAACCAGATTTGGCACTGGCGTTCTGTCATACGATACACATCGGATAATTTTTTCTTGCTTGATTGCTTGCTTGCTTTTTAGCTTTACGATAGTAAAAAATTAAAATATGCCGAAAATTCATATTTCATATTTTATATGGAAAGTCATTCAAAATTCCGTTCAAAGTTGAAGCAACAATACAATGAATGTGTGCATAACCGGCCTGTATTTACGTTTGCCCACACACACACACACAAGCAAATGAGTAATGTTTCCAAGTAAATGACATTTTCCCCAAAAAGTGGGGAAAGTGTAATAGTAGACATAGTCATAAAATTAATATTTAGGTTGCGTTTAGAATTATATATTAATTGTTTGCAAAGAGAGAAATGTAACATTATTTCTATTTGTTGACTAATATGCTTAAATTATTTATATACGAAATATCTTGTGATGTAATATAGGTATATTCACAAATCTATTATGTAATTATATATTATTCTCTTAGAAGTGGTTTATTTATATAAATATCTATTATTAATCTTCCACAAAATCTTTCATAGTACATAAGCTAATATATTTAACATAGCCATGTGAATATTTTTATTATTTGTGAATATTATTCTATATATAATACTCCAGGGCCCTAGCCCAAGGGTATCATAAATGCTCACGTCCATTTCCTTCAGTTTTCCGATCAAATGCCACTTACACTTAACAAGAGAATAGTTATCAGATAATCATTTTAGCTGTAAGATATTTTTTCATTAGTTATTCATTACTTGCTGTGGCTGTGGCCCGCGGCTTCATCCGCGTTAATCAAGATAAAAGCATACACTGATCTCAATTCTTGCCACTCTAAGAATCAACGTGCTATATTTAATTTAACTCCCATGCCTATGTCTATCAAAAAAAAAATACTTTCTTTTACTTTATGATACCGATACATTTAGTATAGACCAAAAGAAATTATAAAAATAAGACATCTACGTATTTTTTATAGAGGTGTTACAGATGACACTGGGACACTAGACATACACCACTGTTGGCTAGTGGCAAAATGTATCGTCTTTTTAGAAAATGTTAAAGATATGTAAATCAGAATTAGAATAAAAAAACAATCTTATGGTATGTTATTTATCCTAAAACACATACCATAAAAAAACAACTGTACATCATGAAAACAAAATAAAATCAACACATTTTTTTTCGTGGCAAGTGGGAACCCCAATAATATTTGGCAAATAAAACTACCTACTTATATGCGAATATTGTAGGTATTTTTGTTTACCAAATAAAATACAACAATAATAGTCCCATATTGGCATCATATAATTTTAATAATAAGAAAAAATGGGATAAAATATTTTACTAAGCCTAGCAACATTTTCATTATATTGGCGTCTGTCAAATTTACGATATATTATTTTGTTTTGATGCATATTTTTTACAAAAATATAAGATGCTAGGCAGTACTTACACTTTTACTTTTAATTTTTTTCATGATTATGTAATGACTTGTACACCCTTTCACAGCTTAGTACGTCATGTTTTTGTAAAATTGCGACTTAAAAGGCTAACTTGAAATGGCTTCACTTTGCGTGCGCCTGCTGCGGTTCTAAGGCTAATAATTCTATACCGAAAATTATGTTTTTCACTTATTATATTCGAATGTGTACCCACTAAAAATACTGCGTAAAATCAATCGAACTATTTCACAAGCATGCCTTGATAAATGAGCTGTCAAAATATATAATGGTGCGTAACCAGCCAGTGTGAATTAGGCTGTGGAAAAAAAGTTATCTGTTGGGAAAAAACGAAACTACTTTCCGAACGACCTAATATATTTTGTATTATACGTTATATTTTGGTGCAATGCACTCAATATTCGCGATATGTTCATTGCGCAAAAACAATCAATGCAATCTGTAATTAAAAAGGACCAACACGTGTATGCCACATTTTCAATTTTTTTTTGCATTACCCTCATTGTTATGAAACAAGCATTTATGTAAAACGTAATATTAACTTGTATAAATTTGTGGAAAGTTAACGTCGCTCTTATAAACTTCATTTAGTGCCAAGTAGAACTGTTTTTTACAAAAGTAAAATTAATAAAAAAACAAATGTCTACTGTTTTTGCCTTGATCATTAAAATGTTGGAAACCTTGACCCCATCAACGTGCTCCGTGAACCATCACAGACTATTGTCAATAATGACAAAGAAGTACATTTACCTCAAACTACGTTAGATCTAGAAGCAATTTTCAAAGCGACAAATCAATATTGAGTGAAAATTAGAAAATAAAAAAGCTCAGAAAATTGTTAAGCGAATTTATTGAAGGAAAAAATCGCAAGCAAAACATACATTTGGGATGATTTTGAAATACATTGATAAAGACTGATTTACATTCTATGGTATTAGGATAACATTTACAGAATGTTATCCTTATTATAAAATGTTAAATGTCATTTTTTTGAAGTGCCACTTTGCAACTAAATTGGGTAATTACATTGACCACCGCTACTTCTTCAGGTACTAATTGTAACTAAAATAATAGTGTAAATAAATATCGATATATTTTTAATTAGAAACTAAAACAAAATCATTTAAAACAACTATATATTATACATAGAATATTTAAAAAAATGTAGTTGGTGGGTGTTTGGCATAAAGTAGAAGTCCACACAATAATACTTGAAGTTTTATTTGTTTGTTAGTGCGCACCACGTTATACGTCAAGACACATTCTAATTGATTTTATAACGTATCTCTAGTTCACAGGTCAACTCACAACCATATTCAACTTTTATTTCAATCGGTGGATCCTAGGCTTCAGCTGTAAGTAGCTCCCTGTTCATTACTACACCACTCAAAACAGCGTCATAATTAAAATTTTAATTATTTAATTTTGAATAAATGTATTATTATTACATGGTTTATTTAAATAGATACATTAATTCGTTGTTGTGACATCCTTTTAAGTAAATATATACCTGTGCCAGGATGTCACGCTGTTTCGTAGAAACCGTCTTAAAAATATTCTTAGATCTTCTTTTTTCTTTAACAGTCCTTAAATGTCCACTGCTGGACTTGGTCCTCTCCTGTTCAAGAAAGGATTGCTTTCATTTTACTATCTTAGGACGAAATTGATTGATAAATCCTCTCGCGCCGCCATGACACAACCTTATAATATTTTTATTCGTTAATTGCAGCCTATCAAAGTCCACTGCTGAACATGGGCCTCATCATGTATTGCCTCATAAGGAGGATTTTGCCTTAGTTGCCGCGCCGCGTTTGCCTTAGTTGTTTTATTTCTATTATATTAGGAAGACGCTACTGCCCATCTCCTTGTTTATTTTCCTCTGTCGCCTCTTACGACTCCTACGGTCGTCCCGTAGTTATAGGATATATTACACCGCCAATATCCGGTCGTAATAATTATCCTTAAGTTATTGTAATCTCTCAATTTCAAGCATAAATCATTATTTTGGTTTGCTATATAGTAGTAGCGAGAAAAGTAGTTACGTTTTGAGTCGAAAACCTCTTATATTACACATTGGTTGGACTCACTGTGCACGTACTGTCTAAAATTTCATATCATAAAAAAATAATTCTGGCAATGTTACTAGCAATACCTACATTCCGTTAATAACTCTAAGCTAAAATGTTAGGAGTGGTTTAAGATAGTGTCTTAGCTTGGTGTGATTTGAGTAAGATGTCGGATTTGAACTTACGAAATTTGAGTTTTGCAATGGTTTAGGAAATGCTTAAAAATACAAGAATAGGATTTTGTTATGATTTTTTTCTTTCAAAATTGTAATTGCTTGGTTGTACAGACCAAAAGAGTAGGTAACCAATGGCGTAAGTACTTGAGATAATAATAATATTCCATTATAACAAAACTGCTCATATTAATTCAGAAAGCTCGTTTTCATCTTTATATACACGTATATATTATATTAAATTATATAATTTAAATACTGATGACGCCACTCCTGACTCCTAACCGTCCAATAATTTGGGCGACTTAATCAAACGCTAAATATAGACGTGATCGTCACTCAGAACACTCAGGACGCTAGCCGAATGAGAAAGTTTGTTCAGAAAGTAATGATTTTAGTTTCACAACGTAAGAACACTTTCGAGGTTCCTCCAATAATCTGTCTTATCTCAAGTTGTTAATTAAGTTTTTCCTATTTTTCTTACGTTTAGCAGCTTTTCGTACGGTGAGTCTAAAGAACCGGATACCCTTTTTGATTCTTAATCGAGGAAAGATGTAGATGTAGATGGGCTACTACAGCATTCACTTACCATCAGGTGAACAGTGGGAACGTTTGACACCCTTATTCTTTAAAAAAATGTATCGTTGCAAACTCAGTTGACGGTACTTAGATTTAATAAATAACATGTTAATATAATGACTTACGACATTGGTTTACTCTACAAATGTGTCTCGTAGTACATTTAATACAATGGAAAGTTATATAAAAATGATCAACAGAGGGAACAGCATCAACTTACGGAGTAAATTCTCCACAGAATCGTAACTGTGAAGTTAGTAAGGAACCGATTACTGAAACAAACGACTCTCGCGGGTGCAGTTAAATGTACTCGTAAAATGCATTTGTATAAAACAAACAAAAATAAATGAACTTCAAGCTTCTTCCTCCGTCCGTATGTCTTATAAAATGCATTTGTAGGTAATATGTTATTAAATTTATAGATTATAGCATTCTCTATTTTATCACTATTTTATTTGAATTTATTCGTTGCCTAAATATGGGTTCGACCAAACGGAAGTAAAAATAATTCTTAGAAGAAATCGCCATTTATTTGAAAATAAATCAATTTTGCCTTTTACCATTTGTAATATTCGAGATAGCATATTCGTACAACTTACATGTAAACTACGACAAACCACATAGTTGAAGAGGAATTGCAGTAGTACACTGTTGAAAAACTGTTTCCTATTCGACATGGGACTATTTTATACGAAATAAAAAATATATTTGTCTCGAATTTAGTACATGATGTACTAATAAATCTCATCAGGTACACCTCAAAACTTGAAAACGAGATTGTACAACCAGTGCGTGTTGCCAGTGATGACCTATGGATCTGAGACGTGGTCCTTCACTGCTGGCCATATGAGGAAGCTCCAGGTCCCTCTGCGAGTTATGGAGAGGGCTATGCTCGGGGTTTCTCTGCGTGATAACTAGAACTAGAGTAGAACTAGAGTGACCGACATAGCCCAACGGATTAGTAAGCTGAAGTGGCAATGGGCCGGCCATATAACTCGAAGAACCGGCAACCGATGGGGGAAAAAAGGTTCTCGGTGGCAGCCTCATACTGGCAGGCGAAGTGTGGGTGACCCCCACTAGATGGAGTGACGACCTGGTAAGACATGCAGGAAGTCGATGGATGCAGGTGACTCAGGACCGTGCTTTCTGGTATTCCTTGGGGGAGGCCTTTGTTCAGCAGTGGACCTGTGAAGGGCTGTAATGATGATGATGATGATGATGATGATGTACTTAATAAATATCAATCTCTCTGCAAGTTATATAAAGCAATATCTTTATTAACTGTAAAGAGATATAAACTCTCTTTTGCAGGTTGCGGTTCGCTAATGCTCGATTTTAGCTTTTAACTTGGAAATCTTAAAGAGACGCTTTAAGTGTTGAGATGGAATTGTTGTTATAAAATAAATTTAAAGATGTTTTTTTATCGTGCCTCGAAAACAACGGAACAAAAATTATTTTCTTTGAGTCCAACCTGGTAAAAGCCTCGGCGCTGTCTCGACTCGCGATATATTCGTCTCACGGCGCGTCTCCCCTCGCCGTTAACTCGTCATCCTCACTTCGTCTTATAACCATACAATGTGTTATTTTATTTCATTCGGAAAATTTACAACTATCACACTTTTTATATAATAAGGGTAACAAACGAGCTCACAGTCCACCTGATGGTAAGTGGATGCTGTGACAGACATCTCTATCTATCCTCGAATAAGAATAAAAATTCAGATGGGTTGTCACCATTTGAGGACTAAGATGGAATGCCTTGTTTTCAATAAAAAGGGTCTCCGGTTTTCCATACTCACAAAACAAATTAAAGTTTTAATGAAAAGTAAAAGTCGACTTTAAAGAAGAAAAATAATAAAATAACTTCTACTTAATTCAAATTCGTTCATAATTAAAAAAAATCGTTTTAGTTCTTCAAATTCTGCTTTTAGCTTTTATTAATATTTAGTTTTTTGACTTTTTTATGTGGACTAAGTAATATAACAAGATCAAGGTACTTCTTACAATGAGAATGTCGTCTAAATAGTTACATTGAAAACTTCATTTCTTATTTTTCTACCATTGCAGACCTTCAAATTTATATATGACTGCTTCTATTTCATAAAAATATTTTAAGATACGTCACAGTACAGAAAATTATAGCTTTATCTGTATCATCAGTCACGTCGCATCTCCGCACTCGGTTCGAACGTCAAATTATAGTTTCTTATAATTTGTACAATCCTTGACTGATGAACAACTGACAACAACTGACGGGCGCGATACAGTTTGCAGGCTTGCTAATGGTGTACTCGTACATCAACTTTTTTTTTAATAGAATAAGGGTGACAAACGAGCACACAGTCCACCTGATGGTAAAGGATACTGTGGCCCATAGACATCTACATTTATCGTCAACTAAGAATCAATATACAAATGCGTGTTGCCACTGAGGACTAAGATGGAATGCCTTGTATCCTGTAAAAAGAGTCTCTAGTTATCTACACGCAGCATATGAAACGCAGCAATATTAAACTGCTATTTTAATCGGATATTTTGTAAGAGCGTGGTTCTTCCCCGGTCGAGCTGACCCATTCGTGCTACAACCATAATATATACTGCTTGCAGCATAGCTTTACCACGTACAACACTTGTCGCCTGCCTCGTTGGTCTAGTGGTCATATGCACAACTGCTGATCTTGTGGTCCCGAGTTCGAATCACGGGCTGTCGTAACCTCAGTAGTAGCCCGGGGTCAAGCAGTTGGCGGTGTTAACCCCATGCCTCGGAAAGCATATAAAACCGTTGGTCCTGCGCCAGATTTCTCTCAGCAGATGGCTAGTCTACATTCAGCCTGGCCGTTGTGACTGTATTTTGTCTTGGGACATTACATTAACTTGTTTTGAGTTCGTCAGAAGATTTTTTATACAAGAAAGGTCGAAAAAAGAACATAGAGTATTTAATATCCTAAATTAAGTGGATGAAGTGGCTCGTAAACACCTACACTTATAGTATATGTCCTCGTTAAAGAATAAAAAGCGACAGTAACAGAAGTATCATTATGATAAGAATAAAAAATTAAAAAACTGCGGTTGCCAACCTGCCATACTGTGGGGAAATCTGTTCAGAAGTATACTTACATATTTACATTGCACGCATATAGTAGTGTCGTGCTTCTAAATTAATGTAGTTTCAGAGAATTTTGATCCGAACGTAACTGCTAACTATTACTCAGGGGTTCGTTTCGTATTTATTTGTAACTGAACCGCTCTCTAATTGCAGTAGTTACGTTGTATTTAACTACCCAGGCAGTAACTGTGCAAGTTTCGAGTACTAGCAGCATGATGCTGTATTTTAACTACAAATTTAACTGCGATTGCAATGAAAACCGTAAGTAAAGTAAGTTTTGGATATTGTTTGAACTAGCACTGTACTTCTTTACCTTCTTTAGCTGTAGAGCACCCAGTCATTAGGTCATTCATATAGAAAGATTTCTGAACTTTATTTGCTGCTAGGCGATAAGTTTCTGCTTCATCGATAGCGACTTGATTCAGCGCTTATACAGCCAAGTAGGGTGCTGATGCAGTTACGGTGGTTAATTCATAATCCTGTATCTGCTTGTCCGAGCCCTCTCTCCAGACTATCCTTTAAAACTTGGCATCATTTTCGGTCACCCATACTTGACGATACATTTTTATAATGTCAGCTACGAGGCCAATGGGTTATACTCTCCAACGTAGTATAATATGGCGCAAGTCGGATTGTAAGTTGGTCCCATAAGCGTATCGTTCAAAGAAACACCATTCTAATTTTTACAGGACGCATCGAACACTATCCGAACCTTGGTTGTGAGTTTGTCCTCTCTTACAACAGCGTGATGGGGTAAATACACAGTTTCAGTTTCTTTCTTTTCTTCGCTTACCGGTCTTACATGGTTAAGATGTAAATATTCCTTTAAAACTTTTGTGTATTTTTCTTTTAGATCCTTATTTTTCTCTAATTTTCTTTCCATAGATATTAATCTTTTTACATCGATATTACGTGAGTTGCTGCCTTTACATGCCGGCTCTTCATCTTTGAATGGCAGCTTAACCACATATCTGCTGTCAGATGTTGGAGTGGTTGTAGCTGCATAAAGATCTTCGCACTTTTGTTCTTCTACTGAAAATATTTTCTCACTTGGTGGAAATTGTTCTTCTAACTCCCAAAATTTCTTGAGTATGTCGTTCTGATTTACTTGTGCGTGCATGACTGATATTTTTTGTCTACTTTTATTTAATTTTGATCTATCTACAACACCAGAAAGAATCCAACCAAGAGTTGTGCCCTGTGCAATAAGATGCCATTTTGGCGCCTTTTTTACATCGTCCTTTATATTTTGACCATAGACATCAGCTCCCAATAATAGGTTAATCTTCTTAGGGGTGGCGAAATCTGGATCAGCCAGATTCAAATCCCTCAAATTCACCCAATTCGTTAACTCTATTCTTGTATCTAGAAGGTAAGACGTTATAGTCTTTAGAACATAGGCCTTGTAGTTTGATGTTAGGGTCTATACACGATTTGAGATCAAGAGTAACTATGTACTTCGAGACTATATCTCTGTCGGCACCTAATCCGGTTACAGTGCTCTTTACTGGAATACGCTTTAAGCGTAAGTACTGAACTGTAGCTTCGGTTATAAATGAAGCTTGGGAACCTTGATCAACCAAGGCCCGCACTACTTGAAAGTTTCCTGAAATGGACTTGTCTCTTATGAGCGCTGTAGCTAATAAAACTTGTCTAGACTCCATTAAGTTTCCAGACGAAAAGCAGCTAATGATAGGTGTTTTATCATAATCGACATCCGAACTTTCAACAGATGTACTAGCTCTATTGCCCTGGTCACCACTGTTAGTAGCCTTACTGCTAGTGGGATGCAATAAATGGCAAGAATTTTGCCTTTTCTTACAAACTCTACAATTAGTTGGGTTTTGGCACTGTTTAATTGAATGGTTACTTCCTAAATAATTAAAGCAAATATTTTACTTTACCACCCACAAAATTACGCTGTTTATATGCGACCAATGCTTTTGTAGAAGGTGGAGTATGTGAATTATTGTGAATTAGTCCCTTTTTTGGGTTCAAAGCACTCTAATGCTCTAAAACGACTTTCCAGAAAAACTTCAAATTGCTCAAATGTGGGCAAATCTTTTGAACTATCACCACTTGTTTGTAATTCCCACTGTTTACGCGTTTCTGGGTCCAGTTTAAATGTCATAACATGAATAATAATTAAATCCCAAGTAATTATTATTCATGTTACGAGTATTATCTAATTTTTTTAAAGCATGAAGACAATAATTCGTTGTATCCAACAAATCTTTCAAACCGGTAAAAGATTCTACGTTCATGCGTTTTTGAGCGAAAAATCGTTTAAGAATACAATTTGCGAGATACTTTTTATTGTTGTATCTACGTTATAACTGTTCTCAACATCGATTGGAATTTACATCAGATACTGTCACTTGTCGGACAAGTTGCTCAGCTTCGCACATGAGATATCCTTTGTACATTATCTAAAGAACTGTTTTTGTGAACTAGCGACATAAACAAGTCTCTGAAGGTTGTCCACTCTGAATACTTCCCAGAAAACATGGGAATGGAAATTTTAGGTAATTTAAACTCCTTATCGGAACTATTTGAGTTTCGATTGACATGACTATTGGTATCATTATCATTTAAGAACGTACTCAACTCTGCTTTATAATCGCAATAAAATTCTTCTACAATATCGTACAAGTCCCGTTTAATATACGTCGTTTCCTTTAATTTTACACTATCTATCGTTTTGAACTACTGTTTGTGGTTTTAAACAGATTCAAACCATATATTATCTAAATTTTCTATTCTATTTTTAACATATTATGTACTTGTCTTTCTGTCCTTTGAACATTTTCTAAAATTAATTTGAGACTTATTCATTCGGCTGTATAATTCATCTTGTAATGCAATAGGGTTCTCCATATTTAACAATTTTACTATAAATACAAGAACGCAACCAAAATAAGCTAAGTCAATAAAATTACAAAATTATTCTAAGTCTTTTGCACTTTAAACTTTGGCGAAAATTGGGCGTAGATTACCCGTTCCCTCGTTTTTTACACAATTATTCTAAGTACTTAAATGTACACACATATTAGTATTTTATAATTAAAGTTAAAAAAAATAAGTTAATAATGTTTTCCAAGTTTAACAATTAATAGAAATAAATTTCAAATTTGCTTAATTTAAATAGACTTGTAAGTATTTAAATAATTTTTTAAAGTTTTGTAATTTAACGACATAAAGTTCAAATTTACTTGAATATACACTCGAAAAGTACTCACAATTTGTTCTCCATCCACTTAACATTACCGTAACTATGTCGCACTGTACTGAATGACATCGATTCATTCACATGAACTGCTTGGTTGTCTTCCTCTTGCCACCACGTGATGTGGGGCGCTACTGCTTAACGCCGAACTCTCAGTTGTTCTCTTCTCGCCACCGCGTGGTGGTGGCGCTGCTGCTTAACGCCGAACTCAGTTGTTCTCTTCTCGCCACTACATGGTGTGGTGGCGCTGCTGCTCCACACTGAACTGAACTTGTGTGTACGCGTGCACTCGCGCGATATATACACACACTGTATAGCACTCTTGATGGATATACTACTAAATCTTGCTTGCACTATGCCACCTGATTTTCGATAGTAATCCTTTTGCCCTAATTAATCAAGCCCGAATTCAAAAATAGCCGTTTCACTATCCGGCTCGAAGGACCAAATGTTTGAACTAGTACTGTACTACTAGCCGAAATGGCTTACGATAGGATAATTTTATAAAACACTCCACAACGTATGTACTTATGGTTTTTTTTGCGCCCAATGCAAGGACACCCTCCGGAAGCAGGTGGGAGGTGGTGAATGCTCATAGCATACCACGCAGCCAGCTGCGTGGTTATGTGGGACTCACTTTGAAGAAGTGCCTTACCCACTAAACACCACCTTTGGAATGGCTTTGGCCTGTATGGCCTTTCCGCCGAATCGAAAGCGACCCCCTTTAGGGAAAGGGGGCGCAGTCTTATGGTATGTTAACACGAAGATATATATACAAAATAAATGATACTCTTGTGGCCTTATGGTCTAATTGCATTGCATGTCAACATCGCGTGTTACTTTCTGTACAGCGCCATCAAGTAACGAAAAGGTGAACTACCATACCTTAACAGATATCCATCCAGCCTACGAGGCAATTCATTGCCCTGCCCCATAGAGTACTTACCTCATAGGAGGAATTTTGTTATAGTTGCACGCTTGGCAGTTAGAATTGTTGTGTTGGAAATACCACTGCCGAACTTTTTTAAATGTAACTATTAAAAAATAAACAAGTAAAAACTAGATGGCACCCCTTGGGAGAGCCCTGAGTGTACCAATTGGCTGCCTGCGATGAATACGTAATAATAAAATGACAAATCGCTAAACGATAACATGTGTACAATTTCATCTTTTTCCCCGATATCAACCGATAATAGGCCATAACTGGACAAGAGCTTCCCCTACAGAAAATGGCGGGGATTTTGTGGAAAGATAAATTAATTTAATCTAAATAACAGATGTAACTCAAACTCCGTGCCAAAATGGAAAATAGTTGTGCCAATCTAACAACAACAAAAAAAAAACAACAACAAAAAATTGAATTTGGAACCATAAACAAATCATCCATTCCTGATACTTTTTTGACTGAATGTATGTAGATGTTTAGTTTTTTTTATTAATCTAATGCCCTGATGCTAATATAATCGTGCGCTGGCGCGTCAAAGTTGTAAAACGTTTGGTACTGCATTCACTAATCAGTTGATGGGTTTTCTGACCTCATCACAACAAGGCACTCCGATACCCTTTAAACAATATTTCGAGCAAACTGCATTTCTTTACAATAGCTATCCATTACGTGACAATGATGCAAAAGTGCTGAACAAAGGCCTCTCCCATAAATGGCCTCATGAGAATTTTGCTATAGTTGCGTAGTGGGTTGGCAACAGCAGTTTTTTATTTTTTTGTTGTTATTAAGAAGACGTTTCTGTCCATCTCCTTGTTTCCCTTTGTCGTCTCTTTGGATACCCTCGTGACAATATGGGGCAGTGGATCTTACACCTCCACTACACGGTCCCCATAAATTTATATTTATTTTTGTAGGGAGAGAGAAAAAAACTTTTTATTTTTACTCTAAAAAGGATTACACCAGCTATACTGAACCTGCGGCCCGCGGGCCTTATGCGGCCCGCCGGGCATTTGTGATTGGCCCATCTGAAGTTCTAAATTTATGTACAGATGGTTGTCCTTTAATGACTGGATCCAAAAATGGATTTATTTCGTTATTTAAAGAGAACTATAATTTAAGCAATTCAATAAAATTTTATTGCATTATTCACCAAGAAAACTTGGCGACGCGTTTTGTAAAATCAGGAATAGAAGCTATAATGAAGACAGTTATTAATATTGTTAATTATATACGAAAAATCAGGAAAAGAAGCTATAATGAAGACAGTTATTAATATTGTTAATTATATACGAGCAAAATAATTGAACCACAGAAGATTTAAAAGCCTTCTGGAAGAACTGGGAAGTCAGTATAACGACGTCCTTTTACATACCTCGGTGCGATGCCTTAGTAGAGGAAAAGTTTTGAAAAGGGTTTTTTCTTTACGCCAAGAAATAATACTGTTTTTAGAGCAAAATAATTAAGTGTATCCTGAATTACAAAATGGTGAATGGTGGTGTATTTTAGGCTTTCTATTTTATATTAAGGAAAAACTCAATAATCTCAATCGGAGTTTACAAGGTGAAAATAATTTGGTCTCCAATATGGCAAATAAAGTGTTTGCATTTGAAGAAAAGCTAAGCATTTATTATGAATAAATACAGAACAAACAGCTGCAAAATTTTCAAACTATGATAAAAACTACAGAGGACGTTATCGACATTTCGGAAGAAAACTGCCCCATAATTTCAAATTATATAACTGCACTTTTAAACGAATTTCGAAAAAGGTTTCAAGATCTAAGAAAAATAAAAAAGAGTTTGTTACTTATAGAAAATCCATGGCATTTAGAAACAACGACTATCTTAGAGTTGGCTTCAGTTTTGAATTGTAACTACTCAGAGTTGTTTGATGAATTCATCGATTTTAAAAAGGACACCAATCTAGAAATTCTGTTTAAAGAAAAAAGGGCAAACAGGGAATATGTGGAATTATGGAGTATTGTTCCCCAAAAATATAAAAGCGTCCAAAGATGTGCCCAAATACTACTCACATTCTTTGGGTTTACGTATGTATGCGAATCGTCTTTTTCAAAAATGAAATACACAAAGAAAGTGTACAGAAACAAACTTACAGATTCTCATCTGGATGATGTAATAAGGATAGCATGTAGCGACAAGCCAGATCTTGAAAAAAGTTTTGAAAAAGTGTTCACAGTATCAAAAATCGCATTAAAATATATAAACATCTTTGTTAAAACATCTTTTTTCATTTATAAAGTAAATACATCGTTAACTTGGAATAACGTTTTAATTAAGAACTAAATATTTTTTGCTTGCGGCCCTCGACACCATGACTGAAACGTGTTTGTGGCCCCTATAAAAAAAAAGGTTGAGTATGGATGGATTACACGAACTAAATCATATCATATCACGATACCTAAAAGCACCCTTATGTATCGGAAAGGTTATTTTTTACATTTTAAAGATTTCTTAAAGCAGATGACAGGTAATTATAATATAACATGCTGACGAAAACGTTACCCCCGTTAATTACCGTTAGCTTACAAAAATAAATTTCACAGAGACAAACATCCAGATCCGGAACAAATATTTGTAGGCCATACAAATACTTATTCCGTGCGGGATTCGAATCTGTGGCCCTCAGCGCTGCAACTCATTGCTAAGCCACGGAGCCGTCAAACGTTAATATGTCAGAGCTTAATACGACACTTAATGACAGTGCACAGCTATAAATTTCTATTATCCAAGGATTACTTTCTTCAGGTAAATTGCGTATTCTTAAAGCAACAAATTCCACTTAACGAATTGCCAGTCTTTGGCTAGCAGGTAAGTAAGCTCACTGAGGCACGGATTAATTTAACTTAGCGGTTGCGCAAAGGTTCCCAAAAAGAGAGTAAAAGATGTGGAGTTGAGAATACCTAGTCATTTTAACTCTCTAGTAGTTTTTAATCGATTTGTAACTAAATAGGAAGTTTAACATTGTATAAGGGAATATAATCTGGAGATATAATAAAATTAAAGTGTCTATCTTTACTATTGAAATAACTGGCTTATTTTAAGCAGAGGCGAAACTTGCATGATAGTAACGTATAAATAACCATTTTTAAAATTTTCTCTGTCTGTCTGTCTAGGCTAATTTTAGGAATGGCTGAACCAATTGTAATGAAATTTTACGATCACATAGTGAGCAATACCGGGAGTGATTTAGGCTATATTTTGTCCGAAAAACTTTAAGGTTTTTTTGAAAAAAAAAAACGATGAATGGTAAAATAAATGGTATTTGATCTAAATAAGGCCACATTAATAGACCCTAACCAGGCCAAGCCGGCAAAATAATAAACTCGAGATGATCGTTGTGTGATTTATGTGAAAGTAAGTTTTAAAGGTTATTTGTCTTTGGTTAAATAATTCATGTTTCATTACTATAGATATTTTCATACCTTCTTCTCTTAAGCATTATAATATAATGTGCAGCTACAAGCTATGTGGCGGAAACTGACCGAACTGAAATTATCGTCTATATTTTGAAGCTCGGTCTAATATATCAATCGACTTTACAACTAAAATGTTTGTAAGCTTAGTGCAAGAGACGGTCTACCACAGCTCGTTTGTTTGTATATAAGATTAATTGTTGCAGTATGCACGCTGATGGCCGCATCGCTCAAGTCTGCTGGCCACAGCTTGAGGCGAGAGTTCTTTATTAGTTCTTAGCTGCTTTTGGTTTATATGCAGTAATGCTGATTCCTGTAATGAGATCACTCTTATTACCTCCATTTATTTATTTAAACTTTTATGCACAAGAATTAAAATCGCATGTAATCATTATCATCATTACAGCCTTTTACAAGTCCACTGCTGAACATAGCCCTCCCCCAAGGAATGCCACAAAGCATGGTCCTGAGCCACCTGCATCCATCGACTTCCTGTATGTCTTACCAGGTCGTCACTCCATCTAGTGGGGGGTCGCCCTACACTTCGCCTACCGGTACGAGGCTGCCACTTGAGAACCTTTCCTCCCCATCGGTTGTCGGTTCTTCGAGCTATGGCCGGCCCATTGACACTTCAGCTTGCTATGGCAATATACCCTCCATGAATGACTGTAAAACCAGTGCGTTTTGCCAGTGATGACTTATGGAACTGAGACGTGGTCTTTCACTGCTGGCCGTATGATGAAGCTCAAGGTCGCTCAGCGAGCTATGGAGAGGGCTATGCTCGAGGTTTCTCTGCGTGGTAAACTTAGAAATGAGAATATCTGCAGTAGAACCAGAGTGACCGACAAAATCGCACATATGGCGACTTAGTGCGACTTAATGCCTTAAGGCATTCTCTCCCAGTCAACCATTAGGCTAAGCAGAGATAAACATATGGGAGGTAGTGCAGCAAAAATAAACTAATAATGAGAAAAAAAATTGGCCAAGTGCGTGTTGGGCCACCCACAATGCGTGGTGTGGTCACAATACGTGGGCTTTCTTGATAATGAGCATAATAAGTGAGTTCGCAGTTTGACCGCTATAACGACTAAAAATGGGCCCAAATAGGAAGATCGTAACTGAAGGACTTATTTTCAAATCAGACTTATAGGGAGTGGTATTCAAAAAAGGTTAAAATATCTTTTCGATTTTGAAAATAATACAATTTACATCAAATTATTCACATGCCAAGGTACAAAGATGATCATAGTTGACTATCTATCTATATATTCCGGCAGTGCAACCCTAAGATATACATATTATATGACCGTAACGAACCTTCACGTAAACTACCACTGCCTTAAATTATCCTGAGGTCGCCCGCGTAAACCAAGAGTGTGAGGAATGAAACTGTATGAGGCTATATGATTATATTAACACTTTCAATGAGACCTACTATAACTACCAACTAAAAAATAAGTGAAAGTAGTAAGAAAGATCCTCCTGCCTATCCCGCAAATGAAAAACTAAAGCTATAGTAGTAATGCATATAAGTCGTTTTCTTCATATAAAATGTTTATTTTTAACAGTTTACAATAACATTACAAAGTTATAATGCAGCTTAGGTCTTTTTCTATGGAGTTGTAACGAAATTTTACTAATCCAAGTGCATTTTATAAGTTGGTAGACTATTACTCGTTAACTTCTCAATTCTAAAGTCAAATATTTCGCGAACGGACCCCTGAATCGGAAATATGTTGTTCCACACCCCCAGTGTTTTTGAAAGACCTATTCAACGATTCCCTACATTATGGAATAGACGGGTAAAAAAGCCATCCTCCATTTACTTGTATGGGAAGTACCTAAAATAAAAAGCGTTAATTCACACATGCAATGCTTTACAAAAATGTTCCAAAACTTTGTTTTTGAAGAGAAACGTGTTGGAATTTTTTTAATGTCAAGAGGTATTTCGTTCCATAGTCTTATAGCCGTAAGAGCGAAAGAGTGGGACATGTAACCAGTACGGTGTAAAGGCGTTAGCAACTTTAGATTATCCGAAGAACGGAGAAAACAATTATGAGTATCTCCTAGGTACTGAAATTTAGATTTCAAGTACTCAGGAGCACAAGAATCGTTCAGGATAGTGAAAAGAGTGCAGAGTTTTCTAACATATCTGCGCTGACGGATAGGCAGCCAGTTAAGCTGAGTACGAAAAGAAGATACATGGTCATTTTTTATATAGAAATAGGGTGACAAACGAGCACACAGTCCCCTGATGATAAGTGGTTGCTGTGGCCCATAGACATCTACATCTATCCTCGATAACGACTCAAAATGCAGATGCTTTGTCTTTGAAGAATAAGATGGAATGCCTCTTTCCAGTAAAAGTGTCCCCGGTTCTCTACACTCACCATACGAAACACAGTAGTATTAAGCTGCTATTTTACTCTGGTATTCTGTGAGAGCGTGGTCCTTCCCCGGTCAAAACGACCCATTCGTGCTACAACTATGCTATAAATATAGCTGCAACTTGGCTCTACCACGTACAAATATCTACGAAGGTCATATATAGGTACGGTCATATTTACGAAGACCATATTATGTGTATCTGATGCAGTTATTGAGGAGACGATCCAATATGTTAAGATGCTGTACTTATCCTATACGCTATCCCAAACCTAATTTTAGTCAGACATTCTCATATGTCAAGTCTATTTTCGCTTGACGCAGTGGGCATATCATTGCCCTGTATTATGTTTAGTTTAACCGTTGGAGTAAGAATATTCACTACCGCATATCATCTCGTGGATGTTGTATGAGGCGACAAAGGGAAATGAAACAGGAGATGATCAGCAGCGTCTTGCTGATAACAACACAAAATAATAAAAAACTACGGTTGCCAAACCGCCTGCCAAGCATGGCAAATATGGCTGTTAGACAATCCATGGGAGAGGTCTAGTGTAATGAATACTAGTAGTCATAAACGCGACTCCTGAACATGTAGTTCTGGGTACGAGTTTTCTTAAAAAATGTAACATTGTTACTTTATGTTATTTATCATTTATATCATCATACCGTAGAAAGTTATGTACCCAAAAATCTAATTATAACATTTATAGTCCAAGCAAAGGTTTTCTAATCGAACTGATTTAGGACCGCTGTTGACGCAACTTCTCTTATTTCATTCATCTTAACTAAAAGTAATTTCAACCATTTAAAACCTTTTCCAATGTAGAAACGATTTCAGTTAGTCGGTTGCGAAGCCTCCATAGAAGCTGAGAAGCCGGGCTTGCCCTATCAAACTGCTCAATCAATAATATCCACTAATATAATAACTCGTAAACTGTTTCAAACTATTTCAAATTTCCCGCGCGCTTTTCTGTCGCTGTCGCTAACCTGTTCTACACAGGTCTTATAACGTCAAGACGCGGTAAAACTGCGCAATACTGCTGTCATAAAATTAGTCGTCTCTCTCGCACGCGTGGGCTTTTACCGGGCTTTCGGAAGACGTACGCTCCTTTCTAACCTGTGGCAAAATGTTCTATAATGAAGTATAACTACGATTGTTTATATAGCAATTTTATGTAGTGAAAAGCCCGGCTTTTAGTGTGAAGTTAGTCATTAGTCAAGCGCGGGTTCACTTCACATTTCAATGTTTACTCTGTGTGTTTACTTGAGCGAATAAATATTGCGAGTTGAAAATTTATGCTTTTTATAGATTTTTAGTGAAATGGAGGATAATAGTTTTCCTTGTGATGAATTGAAGTATGTTTAAGTGCTAATCGGCGAGGAAAAGGTAAAATCGAAAAAGAGAAAAGGAAAATTTTTATTAAACTGCTAAAAACAACAAAACCATATCTTGGGCTTGCCCTAGTTTGGAGCCCTAGCTTCGCCACTGCAGTTAGTCAACTATAAATACAGCCTTTTACATATAATAGCATTTGATGTCATTTTGTACACATTATGTCATCTAGGAGACTAGGAGATTACTTGTTTATTGATCGATATGTGGCTAACGATGACTCACTCAACCAGTTAATTGGATAGCTAGACTGTTAGGTAAACGCCGCTATCCTAAAATATTATAACGTTTTGCAATCGATGTACATACTTTTATATATTATATGTTTTAACTGCGTAACTTAAAATTTCTTTGCCATATTAATCTTTTGTTTAATAGACTAATATGAGAACAAGTAGCGTAGGGCATGATGGCATTGCTACAAAAATAATCAAGTCCGTAAATAAAGAAATTTGCTATCACCTGAGCTATATCATCAACCTGAGCATAGAAAAGGGTATTTTTCCTGATGAACATATAGTGCAATGAATCATAAGATGGATGAAGTATGGGATATGATGTATGATAGAGGAATAGATGTGTTATGTGTAAATGAGACGAAACGGAAGGGAAAGGATGCCACTACACATGGCATGTATACCGCGTACTGGTCTGGTGTAGACGAGACCGAGCGGGCATGGCAGGGAGTCGGTATCATCTTTTCAGAAAGAATGGGTCATTGTGTTAAAGAGTATGAATGTGTG
>JAGSMP010001438.1:0-51329 GCA_029286625.1 Parnassius orleans
TAGCGTAGGGCATGATGGCATTGCTACAAAAATAATCAAGTCCGTAAATAAAGAAATTTGCTATCACCTGAGCTATATCATCAACCTGAGCATAGAAAAGGGTATTTTTCCTGATGAACATATAGTGCAATGAATCATAAGATGGATGAAGTATGGGATATGATGTACGATAGAGGAATAGATGTGTTATGTGTAAATGAGACGAAACGGAAGGGAAAGGATGCCACTACACATGGCATGTATACCGCGTACTGGTCTGGTGTAGACGAGACCGAGCGGGCATGGCAGGGAGTCGGTATCATCTTTTCAGAAAGAATGGGTCATTGTGTTAAAGAGTATGAATGTGTGAGCCCGAGACTGCTATGTATACGAATGAAAGTGGGCTTAAAGAAGTGTTTTGTTGTAGGGGTCTGCTCCAGACATGTCTAAGCCCACTTATATCCGAGATCAGTATTGGGAGATGTTAAGGATGGTGCTAATGAAATGCAAGGATAATGAAAATATTGTTAAATTAGGAGATTTCAATGGAAGAGTTGCGTGAAGAGGCTTACATGAAAGGATATTAAACGTTTGGTGATGAATGTATAATGAGAATGGGAAAGCTCTTCACCGCATGTGTGGAAAAGAATCTTTTGTGACGAACACTTTCTTTCGTCATAAGAAGATCACATGTTACATGGGAAAGTGATAGAAGCATGATAGATTTCATAATTGTGGATGAAAGCATGAGGAGCGCAGTGGTAGATACAAGGGTTTACTGGGGTCCAACGTAGGGCCGGATCATTACTGGTATTATGCCGAATTAATGGTCTATTCAGACGTTGGCGGCATCGGATATCTGTGTCTACCACTCGTTACAGTGTATAAGAATAGAGAGGTTACAAGATGAAGGTGAAAGAGAAGTTCAAATGTAGAATGAGAGAAAATATAAGTGGTATGGATGAATTGTGTATGAATTATTTAGATGGAGACTGTGTGGTATAATGTCAAGAAAGGTTGGTGGATGCAGCTACCGAATGTGGTGTGGTAAGAGAACGAATGAAAGGAAAAACAACACTTTATGGTGATAACGAGGTATGGATGGAAGTTGAAGCAAAGAAGAGAGCATGGTAGATTTACTAGCAACTGCTATTAGTCATTCTAGGGTACAATGATAATATTGAAAGAAAAAAGGCAGTCTTAGACATCTAAATAAGTGAGTAAAGAAGTAGTTGAAAGGAAAAGCAAGAAATAACGGATAAGAATGATAGAACAATATCGGGTAACTTCCAGGCAAACATTAAATGTTCTAAAACTCGTAAGAACTGCAGGGACATTCAAAACAGCCTAGAATGAATGCTATACGAGACCAGAATGGCTGTATTCTGAATAACGAAGTTTGAGTTTAAGGAGATGGAAGGAATACTTTGAAAGCGTATTTATGAGTGATGAGACGTTTGAATTAAATGAAATAGAAATTCCGAAAGAAGAGGAAAGAGACAGAGATAAGTATAGATGAAATAATGAGCAGGAAAGTATGAAAGCAGGTAAGGTGGCCGGATATGATAGAGTATCACTCGAAATGCTAAGGCTGAGGGAGTAGTAAACCTGCTGTACACTTGTTTAATTTGTGTTGGGAACTTATGGCTACCGAGACTGGTGAAAGCCGTGATAGCCACTATATAAAAGAAAGAATCGCAGCAGGACTATTATTATTAGATATTAAAAAATGCAGTGGTCAAATTAGATAAATCTTATAAATGCAAGTATTAGAACGGCAAGTATCCTCAATTACTAAACGAGCATTATAGACATACATAAAAGGGTATAAGTCTGACTACAATAACTATAGGCCGATACTATATTAGATTAACAAAATAGTTGAGAAATATGTTAGTAGACAGATCTATACTTATGAAAATAATATACTGACTAATAAACAGTTTGGAAACTCATAAAACACCAAGCTTTTAACGGCGTTCACAATAGCATCTATAAGCATCTAGATGAGAAACACATATTGGTAGTGTTTATAGACTACAGTAATATTGATACACTTCGTCATGAGCAACTATAGATAGTCTGAACGATAACGGTATCAGAGGACCACTGCTGTCTGGTGTAAAGATTACTCACCGATAGAAAACATGTGGTTAAAGTGGGTGATTCAATGACAACATAGTAAACGTATCTGTAGGACTGCACAAGGGTCCGTAATAGGACCTTACACTACATTACCTATGTAAATAGTATGGCTAATATTACGATGTGACATTTACCAGTATGCTGATGATACTTGCTTGGTTGCTGCTGAGCAATATAAACGACACTCTCAACTCCTACAAGACGTTTAATATGCATGAAGTGGTCACATGATAAAGGTTAGTCTTAAATTAGGAAAGTTATTGGACGAGCTCTGAAGTAAAATAGGGAGTAAGAGGTTATGGTAATTGGTGGAAAGCACCAATGCTTCTGAGACAGAAAACTCCAATTGAAATGAAACTGCAAAATCCATAGACAGAAATTAGAATCACAGACTACCAGACTGTGATGAATGATCACCTAAACTGGAAAGAGCATATTGTGCATGTATATGATAAACTTCGTGGTATGTACCAAAGTTTTCTATAATTAAATATAAAATTCCATTATAAAATAAGCATACAGCTATATAATCAATTGTAGAGTCAAAAGTAGCATATGTTTAAAGCTGTATGGTAGAATTATACAGATCACATCTAGAACTTGTGTTATCTACTACATCACGAATTTTAAAACTATAGTCCCGGATAGTATTAAAACCAGTACAAAAAGAATCAGATTACCACAAGTTTTAGGTCATTGCAAAATTATACCTATACACGAAAGGTAAGGTTGGCTTCTTATGAAGAATTTTTCCATGAACATCTAAAGAAATTCCATACATGTGAATACTCTAAAACTCGCAACTCAGGAAAACCTAAATAAGCCTTACCTAAATACAATAATTTGAAAGTGGTAAACGTGCCATAGAATATGATTCTAACCTAATTAACCAGGCACCAAAATCATTAAATCAAGAATTAAACAAAAAACAGTAAATTAAAATTAAAAAAATTACTTTATGGATACTTACTAATAATTTAAATTATACATAATATGTTTTTAATAATAAATACTGCGATAACGCCCTAAAACAAGCGCCCTGTATAAAATATAGGATCCATGAGAGATAGGATTGTGTTAATGCAATGAAGGTCACGCAATTAACAAATAAATAGTGTATTTCTCTTTTCTTACTACACCTCATATTTGCTAAGGTCGGTGATATCGGTACACAGTAAGTTTCTGTAAACTTATGTTGTACACCATGTAATAGTAATGTTGCCAATTAATGAATGTAATGATATATTAAATAAAAAAAAAATTAAAACTACCGTGGTATCATTCTTCTGCATTGTGGGAAAACTGTATGCTAAGGTACTAATTGAAAGAGTTATGAAAGATACTGATCGAAAAATTTGGGATGTGCAAGCGGGATTTAGAAAGGGAATTGTAGAAGAAGTGGTCTTGTTCTTTAAGAAAGGCGACAACGCTCTCTTGAAGAACTACAGACTGATTTACCTTCTGAGCCGCGTCTACGTGCTGTTTTCGAGAGTCATTACGAATCGTCTCGCATGCAGACTCGACGACTTCAAGCCGGTTTCCGAAAAGGCTTTAGCACCATAGACCACATACATACCCTTCGGCAAATTGTACAGAAGACCGAAGAGTACAATTTGCCACTATGTCTGGCGTATGTGGACTATGAGAAAGCCTTTGATTCCGTCGAAATTTGGGCGGTGCTGCAGTCCTTCAGCGGTGCCAAGTTGACTGTCGGTACATCGAAGTGCTGAAGTGTTTGTACAGTAGGGCTTGGCTATCCGAGTACAGAACCAGAGTACGAAACCTATCTAACTGCAGAAAGGTGTAAGACAGGGTGACGTTATATCCCAAACTCTTCACCGCTGCATTGGAAGACGTTTTCAAGCTACTGGACTGGAAAGGATACCGTATTAACATCAACGGCGAGTACATCACTCACCTTTGATTTTTCGACGATATAGTCCTTATGGCAGAATCGCTGGAGGACCTGCACTATGCTCAATGACCTCAATAGTGTCTCCCAACGGATAGGTCTTAAAATGAACATGGACAAAACAAAGATCATGTTTAATGTCCATGTCACACCTATGCCGGTAGTTGTTGGGAGCACTAAGCTCGAAGTTTTGACGAGTATGTTTACCTGGGACAAATAGTCCGACTAGGTAAGTCCAACTTCGACCGAGAGGTCAATCGACGGATTCAACTCGGCTGGGCAGCGTTCGGGAAATTACGGCATCTTCGTCAGGTATACCTCAAAACTTGAAAACTAGACTGTATAATCAGTGCGTGTTGCCAGTGATGACCTATGGAACTGAGACGTGGCCCTTCACTGCTGGCCGTATGAGGAAGCTCAAGGTCGCTCAGCGAGCTATGGAGAGGGCTATGCTCAGGGTTTCTCTGCGTGATAAACTTCGAAACGAGGATATCCGCAGTAGAACCAGAGTGATCGACATAGCCAGGATTAAAGCTGAAGTAAGCAATAATGCCGGCTATATAGCTCGAAGAACCGATAACCGATGGGGAAAAAGGTTCTCGAGTGGCGGCCTCGTACCGGCGGACGAAGTGTAGGGCGTCCCCAACTAGATGGATGACGACCTGGTAAGACATGCAGGAAGTCGATGGATGCAGGTGACTCAGGACCGTTCTTTGTGGCATTCCTTGGGGGAGGCCTATGTTCAGCAGTGGACTTGTGATGAGCTGTAATGATGATGATGGTGAATATTTTCATTAGTTGAATTAAATTTAATTGTGCCACATTTCACAAAAAATATAAATTTAAGTATTTAATGTATACTGATTTTTGAACAACTATTAATATGTACAAATTCAGATCGGTGTAATTTGATCGTGTAATAGGAGTTTATAAGAGTTGTATTATTATGCATGTAACTAACAAGAAAAATCAGTTCAGTTCATTTTAGGATAACTTAAAATACATTATTTTACACATTTCTTGTAATGAAAACTAAGTTATATTAATTTACAAAATGTCTCTCCAATTATAATTGGTAGAAGAACGAGGATTGAATAGGAAAAATGCCATTTTTTGTGATTAACGTAGTTGAAAAATATCAAAATTGATATAGGTCAAGTTATATCACTTTTCACTAAAGGTACATAAATATTTTTATGTTTTCGTTGAGTTTAACTGCATTATCGCATGGCTTCATAAATTTTGTCATGATAAAACAGTTCTAAGCGCGACCTTTTTACCTATAGTATTTGTATTATCTGACTGGAGATGGAGGTATGTGTATCCAGCAGATCTCGAATAATATATAGTAAAATCGATCCCTTGTATTGATAATAATTTTGTATGGAAAAGAAACAGAAAGTTTTTATTCAATATAGATTATAAATAATACTTATTGAAAGTCACTCTTTTATGTCAAGATGATTGTCTCATATAGGGGATATTTCCGGATTAACCACTTGTAGGCAAAATAAATACTTGTTCCGTAAGGATTTTTAACGTGAAGGAGCCATGCTGCAGCTCTATTATGGTTATAGCACGAATGTGTCAGCACGACCGGGGAAGAGCTACGCCCTTATAGAATTACCAGTGCAAAATAACAGCTTAATGCAGCTGCTGTCGAGAATCGGAAAGCCTTTTAGTGGAAACAAGGCTTTCCATCTTAGTCCTCAAAGGTGACAACGCTTCTGCATTTTGATTCTTTATTGAGTATAAATGTAGATGTCAATGAGTCACAGCATCCACTTACCATCAGGTCGACTGGGTGTTTGTTTGTCACCCTTATTCTAAAAAAAAAACCGTCAAACAAAAACAGAAATATAAGTATTTAACCTTATGCTTATTATTGCATTTTAATACTTTAAAATATTTTTTCTATGATGTTTTTAGACTACTTTATATAGAATTTAATTATTTTTAATTATTGATAATAATACATCGTCACAATGTGCATTAACGCTAACGGCAATAGTACAGGCATAGATTATTGGCTAGCCACCATATCCACGCCAAAACCAATATATTGAAGCGACAGTCGTCTAATGGTAGGTTGCGGACTGCAACCTCAAATAGGTTTTGCAACCTTGTTGGTTAAAAAAAAACTAAATAAATAAAACTAAATATGCCAACATTTCTTTTAACATGTCTTGGTCACTGCGGTAGCGGGACCAGACACATGTATTACGTGTCTTGGTCCCGCTACCACTGCTACGTTACAGCCTAATAAAGTCCTTTGCTGAACATATAGGCCCCATATATTGCCTCATAGGGATGATATTTGCGCATAGTTGCCATGCTTGGCAAAAATATCGCTCCATGAAATCCTTGCTGAAATATCCCAAATGTTTTACAGCTAGTTTCCTCTGCATGTCAATGGGCATCATGTTCACCTGGCCATCATCAACTCTGAAGCTCTTCTCTTCTACCAACACGACCCTTGACCGACCAATGACGGAGACCGAGATTTCTCTTTTAGGCAGCCTGCCTTTAATCAGTGGCTTGATAAGCACAACTTTTGTCAGCTACGTTATGGATACTCTTGGAAGAAAGTATTGTTGTGTGCTGTTTTCAGTGCTTGAAGTAGTAAGTTTTATTTGTAGTTAGAACTTTAGAAATATTTTGAAAGCGATCCTGGCTAATATTACAGAAAAACAATGAATGGCATTTCGCCTAAGGGCAGCGGAGTAAAAAAAGCAACTCGTGGAAACCAATTATGTGCCTATAAATAATTGCTCTGGATCTACATGTTTGTAAACGTACAATTTATATTAATGTAAAATACCAAAAGGCAAGTCCACAGTTGAACATAGACCTTTCTTAATGTAGACAGGATTTGCCTCAATAGTCACTTTGCTTCTTTTATTTCTAATCTAAGCCATCGTTTAACTTACAATCCCCATGGTAAGTCAATGATGGTAAGTGGTGATGTAGCCAAAGATGTTGATGATGATGAAGCACTGATTTAACAAAAGCCTATTCACTCTTGCCTTGAAGACACTCACATTGTAATCGGATAGAAAGACCGCGAAAGATGCTGGCAACTTATACCACTCCTTTGCTGTACGAATGTTGAATGATATAGCAAACAGTTTGGTTCAAATGTGTAGTAAGTCGACAACGAAAAGATGGAGACTGGTCGAGCGTCTGGTTGTTCGATGATGGAAGGGAGGAGGAATTAAATTATCCAATTCCTGTACACCCGAAATGCATCCTATAGAAAACCGAAAAGCTGGCTACTTTGCGCCTATGTTCGATGCTGGTGAGATTGGTTTTAAACAGATTTCGGTCACCAATAAGCCACTTAGGACACTTTTATTGAGCCCAAAGCTGCTAGGTGGCATTTTGCAGCACCAGCCCATATATGGCGGCAATACTCCATGCACGCTCGGACTTGCGCTTTATATAGAGCAAGCAGCTGTCCCTGTGAAGTCGCCGCACCTTTGCAATGACTCCTAGCTTCTTTGCAGCTGATTTGGCCTTGGACTCAATGAACCGCCCGAAGTTCAGGTTTGAGGATATCTTAACCCAACAACTGAAGGCAGTCGGTGTTATTCAATACATTTCGAAAGGAAGGAGCTAAGGTAAGCTAGCTCGTTTTTGCATTGAAGAGAGATGCTTATGTTTTGGAGGCGTTAAATTTCACAAGATTTGCCTCACCCCATTCGGAGACTGTCTGTAATGTGAGATTCACACGCTAAACCATAGCTTCTCTTTCGGACTGGATTTTATCCCAGCTGGCTCAAGCACTTGGTTGGTATTTTCCAAAATATAGCATAGCATAAGCGCACCATTAATATGCGGCAGAGAGAGTTGTTGAGAGAACGGACCATTGAGAAACTTCGACGTTAGTCGCCATAGGATCGAATGAAAATACCGAAGACGACCCAGAGACCGTTCACTCAGAAAGTACTTTACCGAGTCAATCAGGCCAAAGCATAAGACGTACACTGGAAGCTTACAAAAGGCTAGCGTGCCAAAGTCTGTAAAGGCCTTCGAGACATCAAGGAAATGTGTTTCCCCTGTTCATGAGTGCCTCGCCCCATATGTGCGTGGCATATTCTAGAAGGTTCCCAGCTGACCAATTTCGGTGAAAGTGTAATGGCGGTCACTGAGGAGGTCATTCTCATCTAGGTATTACATGAGATGGGCGTTCAGTATACATCCACAATTTTGCATAGTATTGAGGTAATTGAGATTGGCCGATAATTAGCAGGGTTTGCACGTCTGCCTTTTTTGGGAACAGGCTGCACGTTTGCCACCGCTCAGGATTTTGACACTATTCCAGTCCTAAATGAGAGGCGGAATAAGTATGCCAGCACAGGAGACAATCCAGGTGCACAACAAAAATATTTAACTGACTATAAAATTGCAATTATATGTAGTCCCAAATCGAAGAAACAATTTTGATATATTCATTAACAAGTTAGAGAAGCTTTTAGTGTGTGCTTCAAAATTAAAAAGTAATAATGTACTAATTGCTAGTGATTTCAAATGATTTCATGTTAAAAAATAATAATATAAAGTCTAACCTAGAATATATACTATCAAACTATAATTTTAAATTAGCTCTTAAATAACCGACTAGACTTATTAGAAAAACTTGTATAGATAACTTTGCACATAACCGTTGAAAGGCATGTAGGGCTGAAGTGTTGGAATTTGGCTTGTCTGAACATACTGCACAATTAATAAAACTCGCGGTCAAAAAAATAATTAAACTAAAACACTGGTACAAAAAAATACGAGATTATAGTGAAGACAACATACAAAATTTTTAAATGTGTATAGAAAACCTATCCTTTTCTGAAATGTATAATATTAATGACCCTAATTTGGCATATAATTATATCTTGCAATAATATAGACTTTTCTATAACTTATGTTTCCCATTAAAACAAATCAAAATAAAAGTCATTTATAAACCAAAATGGATATCACTTGGATTAAAAATTTGTAAACTTAATTACAAAAAGTATACAAAACTATTTAAAAAAATTATATATCCGACTAAACGAGCCCAAAATAATTAAAAAATAAAATCAAGTGATAACAAGTCTAAAAAAACATGGCAAATAATTAATGAAGCGAGATTAAATATACCCACTCAATCCATATCAAAAATAAGGGTAGGCAATGAGCATATAACTAATCCTGAACAAATTGCAGAGGCATTTACTAACTACTTTATTGACAAAATTAAACCATTGGAAGGATATGGAAAAAGTGTTGGTAAAAACCTCAGACGCATGCTAGGCTCTATCTTTTGGCTCCAAGTCTACACACAATATTTGACATCATCAAAAATATGAAAACACAAGAGCGTAGGGCATGATGGCATTACAAAAATAATCAAGTCCGTAAATAAAGAAATTGCTATCACCTGAGCTATATCATCAACCTGAGCATAGAAAAGGTATTTTTTGATGAACATATAGTGCAATGAATCATAAGATGGATGAAGTGGGGATATGATGTACGATAGAGGAATAGATGTGTTATGTGTAAATGAGACGAAACGGAAGGAAAGGATGCCACTACACATGGCATGTATAGCGTACTGGTCTGGTGTAGACGAGACCGAGCGGGCATGGCAGGGAGTCGGTATCATCTTTTCAGAAAGAATGGGTCATTGTGTTAAGAGTATGAATGTGAGCCTGAGACTGCTATGTATACGAATGAAAGTGGGCTTAAAAGTGTTTTGTTGTAGGGGTCTACGCTCCAGACATGTCTATTGTCTAAGCCCACTTATATCCGAGATCAGTTTTGGGAGATGTTAAGGATGGTGCTAATGAAATGCAAGGATAATGAAAATATTGTTAAATTAGGAGATTTCAATGGAAGAGTTGGCGTGAAGAGCTTGGTTACGAAAGGATATTGGGAACGTTTGGTGATGAAAGTATAAATGAGAATGGTGAAAGCTCTTCACCGCATGTGTGGAAAAGAATCTTTTGTGACGAACACTTTCTTTCGTCATGAAGATTCACATGTATATGGGAAAGAGGTGGTGATAGAAGCATGATAGATTTCATAATTGTGGATGAAAGAATGAGGAGCGCAGTGGTAGATACAAGGGTTACCGGGGTCCAACGTAGGACGGATCATTACTTAGTATTATGCCGAATTAATGGTCTATTCAGACGTTGGCGGCATCGGACATCTGTGTCTACCACTGCGTTACAGTGTATAAGAATAGAGAGGTTACAAGATGAAGGTGTGAAAGAGAAGTTCAAATGTAGAATGAGAGAAAATATAAGTGGTATGGATGAATTGTGTATGAATTATTTAGACTTGGAGACTGTGTGGTGGTTTGGTGGATGCAGCTACCGAAGTATGTGGTGTAAGTAAGAGAACGAATGAAAGGAAAAACAACACTTTATGGTGGGATAACGAGGTATGGATGGAAGTTGAAGCAAAGAAGAGAGCATGGCTAGATTTACTAGCAACCAAGGCTAGTCATTCTAGCGGTATGAATGATAATATTGAAAGAAAAAGGCAGTCTTTAGACATCTAAATAAGAGAGTAAAAGTAGTTGAAAGGAAAAAGCAAGAAATAACGGATAAGAATGATAGAACAATATCGGGTAACTTCCAGGCAAACATTAAAATTTCTGGAAACTCGTAAAAACAGGGGACATTCAAAACAGCCTAGAATGAATGCTATACGAGACCAGAATGGCTGTATTCTGAATAACAAGTGTCGAGTTTAAGGAGATGGAAGAATACTTTGAAAGCGTATTTATGAGTGATGAGACGTTTGAATTAAATGAAATAGAAATTCCGAAAGAAGAAAGAGACAGAGAGATAAGTATAGATGAAATAATGAAAGCAATGAAAAGTATGAAAGCAGGTTAGGTGGCCGGATATGATAGAGTATCACTCGAAATGCTAAGGGCTGGAGGAGAGTAGTGGCAGACCTGCTGTACACCTTGTTTAATTTGTGTTGGGAACAAGCGGCTACCGGGAGACTGGTGCAAAGCCGTGATAGTCCCACTATATAAGAAAAAATCGCAGCAGGACTATTAAAACTGTGGCATCATTCTTCTAAGCATTGTGGAAAACTGTATGCTAAGGTACTAATTGAAAGAGTTATGAAAGATACTGATCGAAAAATTTGGGATGTGCAAGCGGGATTTAGAAAGGAATGGGATATACGGATCAGGTCTTTTCCATGCGCATGATCGCGGAGAGTTTTGGCCAAAAAGCAAAAGGTTTTTTGTGCGTTCGTGGACTTGGAAAGGGCTTATGACAGAGTAGACAGGGATGTGTTATGGCAAACACTGAACTCATTTGGGTTGAGCGTTGGGTTGATACAGGCATTGAAGTCTCTGTATCGGAGATGGAGACACTCCAGTGGATTCAGTCTCTGTATCGGAGGCCTGGGCACAGTACTACCACAGCTCTTTTGAAAGTTACGGAAGATTTGCGTACTGGAATGGAGAACTCAAAATTGACTGTGTTAGTCCTAATAGATTTCTCTAACGCTTTTAATGCTGTCGATCATGATATTCTCCTAGCTATACTTCGTCACCTGGGTTTCTCTTCGTCAGCACGGGAATGGTTCTCCTCATATCTTCGGGGTCGTCAGCAGGCAATTCGGGTAGGTCAGATTATCTCTGATTGGTGCTTGTCTGCTGGCGTTTCTCAAGGCGGAATTCTCTCTCCTCTCCTGTTCTCAGTCTTTATAAATCTCATTACATCCCACATTCGCTGTTCGTACTATCTGTATGCTGATGACTTACAAATTTATGCTCAAGTTGAGGTGGCGTGTATCGATGATGTGATTGAGAACATCAACTGTGATCTCAATTGTATTTCTAATTGGTCAAACATATTTGGTATTAGGGTTAATTCATAAAAATGTCAGGCTATTGTGGTTGGTAGTTCTCGTAGACTGACTAAAATTGACATGAAGGCACTACCTCCCATAATATTTAATAATGTTATTGTTCCTTACTTAACAACTGTTAAAGATCTTGGCATAATTATAGACAACACCCTTAGTTGGCGACCCATATATGAAGTGAGCAAAAGGTCACTAACACTCTGCGTGATCTGTATCGTCTCAAGATTTTTTCAGGGACTAAGGCAATGCTAATACAGACTTTAGTGTTGCTATTCTAGATTATGCAGATGTTTGCTATGCTGATGCCTCGCTAGAACTTCTAAACAAACTGGATCGACTTCTTAATAATTGCATATGCTTAATTCAAATATAGCAAGTATTCGCCATATGTTAAACAGTTGAATTTCATGGACTGTATTGAATAAATTAAAGTTGTATTAGACAACTCGTTAATTACGAGTAAATCATCATTTTATTAGGTACTATTGCTCAATTTTCTGTTAGTCTGTTTGTATTGGTACAATCGATTGGCTTATTCAAAGTATGAATAGCATTTCTTTACTATCAAACAAATTTTAAACTAAAAGATTGAACCAAAACTCTACCAAGAAATGGATATAAAAAATCTACATAACTTTTTCTAAACGTAGTTAAGCCGATTATGGCTGAGCACAAATAGGCCAGCTCGACCGGGGATGATCCACGCTCTCACAGAATACTAGCATGAAAAAGCAGCATAATTGTACTATGTTTCGTTTCGTATATTGAGTGACGAGAACCGAATACTCTATTTAATGATAACGAGGCATTCCTTCTAGACCTTAGGGCTGACGACACATACATGTAGGAATTTGATTTTTAGAGCATAGTTAGTTTTCATTGTCTTAAAAATTATATAATTGTAATAGCAAAGATGATCTGCGATCATTCTATTAATTCAGAACGCAACAAAATACAAGATAGGAATAAAGTGTATCTATGGCATTAGCTATATATAGAGCAACGGGGAGATAGGTATGACTGAGAGTAGGACGACGACCTGTTTAAATAAAAGCAATAACGTGAACGATTGTAAGTGAGAGAAGATTTTTTTAACGTTGTATTTTAAAGAAAATAAAAGTATATTTAAGAAAAGTCTCCTTTTCTTTGGACCCAAGCCCACATACAATGTATTTTAATTTTCATATAATTACCTACTTAAAATATAATAAAATTAAGCTTTTACAATATTCTTGTTTACTCAGAACTTATTTTTATCCACAGATGAATTGGGTCATTATAACTGTTTCCTACAACGTGGAAGCCATCCTCGCTGCAATTTTTCTGTCTGGACTATGCAGATGTATGTTACTGGTTGTACCGATTTACGTCAGCGAGATTTGCCAAGACTCCATAAGAGGGACGATGACGTCAGGCGCGATGGTCTTCCATTCGATTGGGATGCTCGTATCTTACCTCATGGGAGGCTATTTGAAATACGAAATCATGAACTACATCTGTTTATCGATGACAGTGCTTATATTTGTTCTTTTATCTTTTTAAAGTCACCGTTGCACCTGATGAGGAAAGCTACAAGAAAGTAAGTTCAATGACAACAAACTCGAACATTTCGTGTTCTTCTCCTTATTATCAGCCCGTAACAGCAATAGTACTGGTCATGGTCATCTCTAATTTTTGGAATGTTAACTATAACCGCTGGAAGCTTTTTAAACTTAATAAAACACGAACTTACAGTCCACCTGATAGTAAGGCTAGACATCTATTACTGTGACACAAATCTTTCTAACAGGAAAGGCTTTATGTCCAGCAGTGGGTTTGCGACATAAAAGAAGAGTTCAGATCTCAAATTATCTCGCTCGTTATCAATTCCTCTCGAGTTTCTAAATTCGAGATATGACGTGCGTAAAATTGCGTTACGTCATATAACCGAGATATCCCGTCGAAGAAGTTTATTGTGTACTGTTCCAAAATAAGAGTCATGTTGCCATATAAGTGAACCTGTAGAAAAGTATTATTGTATCGTGATGATGACCGGGCCAAATTTTGTGCAAAAAATGTTTTGTGCATACTTGGTGCGTGCCCTGTACGTCTGACACTGCTCCTAACGTACTTCCTATTTTATCATCATGCCACACATGATTTTCGAAGTCTTACAAGGCTGTTACTAAGTGTTTTACGTCGTAAAGCCAAGTTGCAGGTAAGATATAATTGCAGCAGGAGTAGATCTGCTCGACCAGAGTTGGGTGCTCTCACAGACTACCAGTGTAAAATAGCAGCAAAGTGCTGGCGTGTTTCCAATGGCTAACCATACTAAAATTGAGAAGAAGAGACTCATTTTATTGGTAATGCTTCCATTCTAAGACTTCATGTATAAAACGCATCAAAATTTAGACATTTAATCGAGGATAGATGTAAATATATCTGAACCACGGAATCTACTGTTGTTAAGTGGATTCTCAGATCTTTTGTTACCCTTACTTGTATGAAAAATATACTCCTCCGCATGGTTCTGATTATGATGGTGATTTGATACCATAACCACACTCGGCAGGATAATTAGCAACCGCACTACTGGACACCTCATACTTTAGATTACGTAGTTTTGTACGTCCATCACAAGCCCATTGCCGAGCATAGGCCTCCAGGAATGTCACTAAGCACGGTCCTGAGCTACCCGTCCATGGACTTCCTGCATTTTACCAGGTCGTCACTACACCTAGTGGGGGCCGCCTTAAACTTCGTTTAAACATGTTCAAGTACAAGTCTAACTCTGAACTTTCTTTTAAAAGATTGCCGGTTCGTCGAGCGTTGTATCCGTTGTGCTATGTCTAATACTCTGGTTCTACTGCGAAATCCTCATTATAAATTCTATTACACAGAAATACTCGAGCATAGTCCTCTCCATAGCTCGCTGTGCGACCGAGCTTCTTCATACATCTAGCAGTGAGACTAAGTCACAGGCCCATTTGTCAACACTGGCACTGATCTCGTCGCCAGTTCCTAGAGTCGCTGAGATTTTATTGCCATTATAGCTGATGAAAAGTTAGGCCGATAGTGGGGATTTTGCCATAGTAGTCATGCTGGGCGTGCGGTTTGGCAAACGCAATTGATTGTTTTATTCAGCTGTTATCAGGAAGCTTTTACTGCCCATCTCCTGGTTCAGTTTTCCTCGGTTGCCTCTTACGATAACTACGAGATGATATGGAAGTGAATTAACCATGTAGTGACGGTGTTAAAGATTTAATACTTTCTAACACAAATACAACGTGGTTATACCGTCATATATCTAAGACAAAAATTTGGAATGAGTCTATCCTTAAACTCGTTTTGTGTTACCCACCAGATGAGATGGGCATCCCTTATTACAAGCGGCTTTAGGTATTCGTGCGAGAAAATTTGAGCCTTTTGTAATAACCTAGTGCTTGCTACAATCTCACCTGACGATGTAACATGAAATGTAGCCTTTTGTGACCGGATTCGCTATAATGGGATAATATCAGATTCATTCTTGGGTCAAGTCACCGCACTGACACGTGGCCCTCTTGACTCTGACGTCTCGAGTGATCACCCAAGTCGTCCTGCCCTAAAGTTGTCACTGTGCAACACCGCATGGTGAACTAATACGCGTATGTGTATCATATCTTCTATTTACAGGAGGCTGCACAAGCAATCATTTTACAGAAGCATCTGTTAATTCTAATCTAGTTGAAGAAAATTGCAGCTTCGAAGGGCGCTTAATCCAGATTTTGGCGGTAAGGATTATACAAAAAATAGTTGTTGTTCTTTAAAAATATCAATAAGTACAAAAAGTTCACATTTGCACATGGCGCTTTCACATTACTAACCGATTTGTTAGGTCTTAATATCAAATTAAGGTTATGGGATATAGCTATCCCTACAAAATAGTTTTCTAGGTGGTAGAACTCCTGTCTAAAAAAGTCTGTGTGGGTAGGTGCCACTTTTTAGCTATTTTGCACTTAGTAGCAGTGCATGCAATGCTGTTCCCGCTCGAAAGTTATGAGGAACCATCCATTGCAAACTGTGAAACATTTACATTATAACTTAGATATCATTTCGGCTGTAGCTGTCTTCGTTTAAAGTTGGTTGTAGGTCCGTGGGTTGCGTAGCCACTTACCATCATCAATATTTTGGATTCATGTGATAAAACAACATTTTTTAAATAGAATAAGGGTAATAAACGAGCACACAGTCTACCTGATATTTGGTGAATGCCTTCAAGACATCTATTTATACACAATTAAGAATCAAAATGCAGACGCGTTGTCACCCCGAAGACTGAGATGAAATGCCTCGTTTCCAATAAAAAGGATCTCCGGCTCTCTACACTCACCGTAAGATACACTGCAGCATTAAGCTCTATATTATGCTGGTATTCTCTGTGAGCTGGGCTACAATCATAATACAGCTGCAGCGTGGCTCACGTGTTATTATAGGTTTATATATCAATTTTTTAAAATTATATACGGTGTTGAAACAAATTATTGACAAAACGGATGTATACACGATTATAACCGTTCTAAAGACATAGATTCGGTCCAGCGATCAGTTCTGAGTGTATTAGGGATAAGATATTCTTGCAAAATTCAATACCAGAGCTTGTAAAACACGGTATAAAATACCAGGATCGAAAACAGGGTTTTAAAATACTTTAAAATATTTGTTAGTATTCAGTTCAAGTCGTAATGCGCCAATGCCCCAGGCACCGCACCACCGATGTGTTCTCGACTTCCAAAAGTGAAAATATTTGCTCTTATGCAAGTTTTTCAACTTTCAATTGATCCATATAGTGTTATCCTATGATGAATAAATTACACAATCGTATAAATTAAATAAGAATACTTGGAATTTCAAAGTATTTTTATGTAAATCGATTTATTTATTATTTATTTACACTTTATTGTACACCTTAGTAAAAGGATTACAAAAGCGGATTTAATGCCTTTGGCATCATCTCCTAAAATCAACCCGGGACAGTGGAAAATATTGTGATAGGTGCTAAAAATAATAAAGAACATTATAGTTAATCAGACAAAAAAACTACTGATATAAACATGTTCATAAAATTAAATAAACTAATATTATAATATGAAATACAATAAATTTCATTATCATTACAGCCCTTCACAAGTCCACTTCTGAACATAGGCCTCCAAAGAATGCAACACACGATCCTGAGCCACCTGCATCCATCGACTTCCGCATGTCTTACCAGGTCGTCACTCCATCTAGTGAAGTCGCCCTATTCTTAGCCTACCGTTACAAGCTGCCATTCGAGAACCTTTTTCTCCCATCAGTTGTCGATTCTTCGAGCTATATGGCGGCCATTTCACTTCAGCTTACTAATCCGTTGGGCTATGTCGGTCCTCTGATTCTACTGCGGATATCCTCATTTCTAAGTATATCACGCAAAGAAACCTCGAGCATAGCCTCTCCATAACTCGTTGAGCGACCTTGAACATCTTCATACGGCCAGCAGTGAGGACCACGTCTCAGATCCATAAGTCTTCTGGCAACATGCACTGGTTGAACAATCTTGTTTGGGGTTTTTAGTATACCTGACGAGAAGATGTGTCGTAATCTCCCGAACGCTGCCCGGCTGAGTTGAATCCGCCGATTGACCTCTCGGTCGAAGTTGGACTTACCTAGTCGGACTATTTGTCCCAGGTAAACATACTCGTCAACAACTTCGAGCTTAGTGCTCCCAACAACTACCGGTATAGGTGTGACATGGACATTGCACATGATCTTTGTTTTGTCAATGTTCATCTTAAGACATATCCGTTGGGAGACACTATTGAGGTCATTGAGCATAGTGCTTAGGTCCTCCAGCGATTCTGCCTAAAGGGCTATATCGTCGGCAAATCGAACGTGAGTGATGTACTCGCCATTGATGTTAATACCGTATCCATTCCAGTCCAGTGGTTTGATAACGTCTTCCAATACGTGAAGAAGTTTCGGGATATAACATCACCTGTCTTACACCTCTCTGCAGTTGGATGGGTTTCGTACTCTGGCTCTGTACTCGGATAGCCATCGCAGCCCTACTGTACAAACACTTCAGCATTTCGATATATCGACAGTCTACTTGGCACCGCTGAAGGGATTGTAGCACCACGCAAATTTCGACGGAATCAAAACTTTCTTAGTCCCACATACGCAAGCCAAAGTGGCAGATTATCTTCGGTCTGTACAATTTGCCGAAGGGTATATGTGGTCTATGGTACTAAAGCCTTTTCGGCTAGCTGGTTCGGGAGGTTGAAGTCGTAGAGTCTGCTTGCGAGACGATTCGTTATGACTGTCAAAAACAGCACGTAGACGCGGCTCAGAAGGAAAACGGTCAGTGGGTCTAGCATGGAGACAATTTTATCCCGGGAAAGGAAAAATATTTATCTGCTCACTTAATTTTATCGACCCTTCGAGCAGACTTATCGATTTAGACTTAGATAGATTTTTGTAAGGACATAAACTTAAACCCACGTCAATGAACTAGGATAAAATTGTACCTTTCAAATGTCAAAAAGCATAATTTTTATCTTTGATTTGGCTCCTTACACAAACGAAAATAGTGATGTACATTCTGTAAATACTAAGAACAAGCAAAGTTAGTTATACAGTTACTCGACTCAAAGTCAGTAACTCCTTCATGAAGAGGCAATGTATACGCTTTTACATCTAAGTCCCACAAATTTGTAGACCTTTTCTATCAAAGGTTTAAATTATTTATTAGGCAAAATTGTCTAGTAAGGTTATTATACTACTAAAAAGTACATGACTGATTATAACCCCTGTGAATGAGGTGATGGCTACCATGCTGTTTCTAAATGTTGTCATAACAATTGTATAAAATATTATATTTTACAAGATAATTTTATCTCTTGTCAGTGGTATAATAGGGGATAAATTTTTGTCCCCAGCCCATGCTAACCGTGCTGTAGTACTTTGCTTTGTAGCCAACAGACTTGACATTATCGGTAAACTATCTGGGCAAAAATTGGTATGGACGTTATTTGATCATTGCAATGAATTTCAGCGTGTCTTTAGTTCCGCGAAAACATATGTAGTCGCTACTACTCGGCGTATATCAAGCTGCGTATATTCAACTTTTTCTCCATCGATTATTCCGCGTATCCTGCTACCGTATATTGTAAAATGTTTTCAAAGTTTTGTAAAATCAAATTGATGATTTAATTACTTCCGCAAGTGCTCCCGATATGGGTTGTGCGTGTAAACAGGCGGAAGGTTCTTAAGTGGAATATTTGTTTACTATTGGGCGGCGCTTTTAACAGTGGTAGTTGTTGCACGGATGGGCCGGCTCGAACTGGGGTGGTACCACGACCTCACAGAATACCAGCGTCAAGTAGAAGTTTACTTATCCGTTTCACATGGTAAGGGCAAGTGGCCGGAGACAGAATTCCCCCTCCTCCACGCCTTTAACATGGCAGCAGATTAAATAAAAACACTACCCAGGAGGTTACCAGCACCTCTGGTGACGTAGAATCCTCGCTGATCATCAAGCTCACACTACCCTACTCTTTCTGAGACTGGGTGCTCAGTCCACTTATGAGGAATTTCACTGTGACTGAAACTGCTCTATGCAAGCGGAGCAATAACACAAAGGCGACCCTGTCACGCTATCCGTGAACTTCTGCAACATCAGGGACTTCATTCAAACTTTAAAGCCGTCCGCTATCATCTGGAGACGGCGAAGCCGGCAACACTCTTCTTCCTGCCGACACACTGTGTCCTTCCGGACTATCTGTCCTACCGGGGTACAAATTAGAACACTTCTTTGTGCTGGTCTGGAATGCGTATACATCAAAGAGGACATCTGTTTCAACGCTCTCGTCAGTCTTGAAGGTTGACCTGTCCATCCTATGGCTGCGCGTAGACAGCGACGACAATCACCGCGTCTACGGATGCCTCTATAGTTCCATAGCGGTAATACCGAAATAGTGGACGGGACGACCTGCAACCAAATGGCTGCGGCTCCGTCACATCCGCAGGTATCGTGATCCTCGGTGATTATAACGCCCAAAGCAGAATGGCTTGGTTCCTGTTTAACCCAGTAGATCTGTTTATGACTTTGCCTTGGCATATGGTCTGACACTGGTTACTTTGCCTACGCAGATCCCTTCAAATTGTCATTGCCAAGGCAAAGTCGGAACACATTGGCAGAATGAAAACTAGTTCGACTTCGGGAACCTTCGGGAATGGGCGTGGCATTCTGGTCTCTCCCAAAGGTGTCCAAAATTTCTGCCAGCCATTTCTGCCATCTCTGGGAGAACAACTCACTGGCTCATGCCGCAAAGGAAAGCTAGGCTCTATCTTTGCGTCCAATTCGACTCTCGATGACGGGGAACACAGCGCCGACCATTCCGCGGACCGAGCGCTGTTTACAGCGCTCGGTGCCTCAACCTCCACCCTGGACTTGACGTCCTGATGGAGTTCCTCTATTGTGCTGAAGAGGTGTGCTCCAGGTTGAAACCGGTTTTAACAGGCACGCAAGCTTTAGAGGCCAAATTGGCCTCTAAAAGCTGGCGTGCTCAACAATGCTGGTCAGTATTTCATGCCGGCCTGCAACTTCTGACAGGGTTCGGCCTCACTTGGAATATCTACTGTCATCTCTTGGCCAGGCTTCCTTGTGCCAGCTCCTTCCATTTGATATCCAGCGCAGAGTGGTTTGAATTGTCGGCAACCGAACTTTCTGATCGGATTGACTCACTGGCACTGAAGAGATGTTGCATCACTTGCGTATTTTATCATATCTACCGCGGGGAGTGCTCTGAGAATTCCTCGCACATCGCGTAAAACTCGCGATACCATCCATACCATCTAGATGATTGGCGGTCCACTCTGGTGATTTACAAGTTTTCTTCCTCGCACAACTGGTCGAATCGACTACCACCAGCGATTTTCCGGACCGATACGGCAGAGGCCTTAAAAAGAGCCTATTCTTTTTTAAAAGGCTGGCAACGGACCTGCAATTCCCCTGGTGTTGCAGTTGTTCATGGGTGGTAGTCGAAATTTACTATCAGGTGAGCCAAATGCTCGTTTGCTCCCTCTTCTATAAAAAAATGAAATAACAAAGATTTATTCGCAAGGAATCTTACACCCGACAGCTCATCAAGTGTAACAGTTGCACTACAAAAACCGCTATGATTTCATATGGGATAGAGACGGTCTCAAGGTCGACAAATAACGCTAGATGTGCTCTCTTCTGTATAAAGCCCTACAAGCCTAGTCACTACTTATTTGCAACCTTAGGATATAAGCTATCTCCAACCTTGATGAGTTAGAGAGATAGCTTGAATACGAACAGGCCCAGGTCGCAAATTGGGAGTAGGGAGAGTGCAATCTCTGCAGACTCTTCGTACGTTCGAGTTCGGATTGGGCGTAAAAGTGCAAAAGATATTTATGCAGGAATTTTACAAAAGCGAACGTTCACTGCACGCCTAGTTGCTCTTTATTTGCAACCTTAGAATGATGCTTCTGACGTAAAAACAGAACTCGGACAAAATGTGGTACGATTATGGGCTCAGGCAAGACTCCTCCGACAATATGGAACTCCAACACCATACAACTCAGGCATTACGTTACTCCAATTTAAACTAACTTCCACAATACTGTATTCAGACAAAACAGTAGACATGAGTGTACATGTCCATGGCACCTAACACATAACATGTGAATTTTGAAAACCAACCTTATTACTGCGAAATATAGGCAATTTCTGGGTCAAAACTTGACTGAATGGCTGTGTCAAAAACTGACGTAAGGTGTAGAGCTATCAACATGTTTTGGTAAACTCATGTCTACTATGTATTTATTTTAAGTTCATATCCGTCGGGTAACGTACCTGATGTCTAGATTGTATAGTATCAGAGCTGCATAATGTCGGCGGGTTATCCTGACGGAATTCCATAGTAGTATCAATTCTGTTAAGCATGCACTAAAATTTTAAACTATCACTGTCTTTTACTATAAGTGAAAACAAGAAAGTGATAGCAAAAATTAGTACTGTCAAATCAGTTTACGAAATGCATTTCAACGTGGTTTTAATAGACGTGCCGTTTAAAATTAATCGAGAATTTTAGTTTCACTAATTTGACAGCTGTAAAATTATTGCTATCTCTTTATTGTTTTATGCGTAAGTACTTAAATTATAATAATAGTTTCAAATGAGTTTATTGCGTATTTAACTAATTCCATACTAGTGTCGAAATAGCAAGGATCATACTATTTTTTGTCGGAATTCTGTTTTGAAGATGTTTTTATCTCTATATCCATATTATAAACAAATGTTTACACGTGAGTTTATGACTGTCTATGATTATCCCTATTATTCATGACAATCACTGTTTACATATATCTAAATCAGTGGGCATTTTCCGTAAAAACAGAGAGAACTGTTTTGTTGCTATTTTAAGAACACTTTTTGTCAGAATTCATTGACACCTGCCAGAAAATTCCTTTCGTTTATCTGTATGTTTTGAATTAACATACCTAACAATGAGAGTTTTGGCGAACTTGACTGGATTGTCGCTAAGTGACGCATTTGCATATTGTGAAGAAGATAACATAATAATCCGAATGAAATGAATGGCTTAAGAACAAGCATCCAGTCAAAATATTAATAAACGTAACAATGAGTTTAGACGGAAGTAGGAAGATAATGCTATGTACAAAATGTGTACGAATTCATATAGTGTGCTTCATGATTTTTGTCAGGTACGGAAGCACAAAACTGGAAACATACAAAACATTTATGAAAATATATTAAAGATATTCACATAATTTTCGTCATGAACGGATGCAATAAATGAGCTAAATACACATACAACGTACTGTGGAGAGATGTGTTGCAAAGCATGTCTGGCAGGTTGCGCCAATAAGTATTCAAAGCCCTTCAAATAAGTGTTCAAATGTTGTTGCTATCTGGCACCATATGAACGGATGCATGAAGTGAGCAAAACATACGAACCATATACGTTATATAAAAGTGCCACATGATTTTTATCATGAACGGACGTCATAATGACCAAATTTTTTTGTTTAAAATTGAATATCGTCCTATCTAATATAAATCAAATTCCTATTCTACTGTGTTATTTGTTACAGATTAATTAATTAACAAACACATTAACACAACAATATTTACTCTCTAAACATTTGAAATGTTGTCGAAAATAGAATGCAATACGTATTTATCATACTCGTAAAAGACGCAAGAAGTTGTCAGTGATGTAAATACATATACATATATATATTTATTGTACAACACACCACGGTTTACTTCGTGGCATACTCGTACACCATACAATACTGCTTTTTCTATTACATGTTGTGGCCTCAGCTAACGCGAGCAAATTGATACAAGACAGTGCTACAGTCTACACGTTGGTCAAGTTCGAAAGAGACCAATGCCAAATGATAATGTTCACAAGTTTTTGTGGAGCTTTCCACATGTTGGCCGTAATTATTTTTCATTGAGAATTGGACGACGCAGAAGTTACAGCTTCTGCTATTTATTTAATGAATGCATATAATTATCATGTCAGTGTACTCCAGTAAAGTTGTAAAAGAAAGAGGCAGTGATATTGTCGAAATTATTTGAAGTTGCAACTTAATTAAAACATAACATCTCACCGGGACGGACATAGCTGTAACTGACATGGCTGACTAACATGTGGACGCAACTTGCCGAATGCAGGCGAGCGCGTTTGATTTGTGCAGAAAAACCGACACTGTTCCTAAGTGAGGACGAGTCGCAGCGAGCGATCGAGGTAATGTAAGGCACCAAACGATCCGTATACGTTGGCGATCGCCTGCACTCAGCCATGGCTGGCGTTGACGAGCAATGTAGAGGCTGAACAAATGGGCTGTCTATACGTTGGTACTCGCCTTCGCCCGGCCAACATGTATAGCCGGCTTAATGATCATAATATTCTACTCAACGCCGCACCTAGAACAACATTGTTTTACACATACACACAGTCTCAAATTAACAAAATAAATATTTAAAAATCCTTATTAACTTACACACACATCATTATTTTATTAAAGTTAATATACAAATTTTGTTTGTTGGCCGCTTATCAATAGAATTTTTTGTTCTTGTGGAAACTACACGAGTAACTTTGTCTGCACCTGGATATCTTGTGACTGCTCTGCCATAGATCCACCAACAAGGTGGTAGATTTTTTTTCTTAACAATGACAACATCGCCTAAATGAGGTTCAGACGTTTGGGAGAACCGTCTTTTGGTTTGGAAAAAATGTCGTAAATATTCAGACGACCACTTTCGCCAAAGTCTTGAACCATTTTTGCCTATACTATTCACGCAACGAACTTATATTTGAGATTCAAAATTCAGATCCGGTGCTACCAGCAGGTTCACCTATTAAGAAGTGTCCCGTGTTATATGTTTCCCGTGTTCACCATCATCACAATCTAGACAGTGGCCTGGAATTCAGACACGCCTCGATTTGCGCCAAGACCGTCGGCAGCTCCTCAAAGGTCAGCATCGAATTCCCAATAACACGTCTTAAGTGATAATTAACCGATTTCACACCTTTTCCATAACTCTCTAAAGGTCGGGGCGTGAGATGGAATGAAATGCCACGTGGTGCCCTTATTAGCCAATAACTCAGCTACTTCTCTTACAATATTATACTTTTCTGAACGAAACAAATGGGCAAGTTCCTTGGCTGCGCCCACGAAGTTCGTTCCGTTATCGCTCCTAATCTCCTGAAAAAATACCTCTGCGACCCACAAACCGTTTGAAGGCCTGTAAAAATCTTCACTGGTAAGGTCGGATACCACAAGTGTATCGCTCTGGTTGCCATGCATACAAACAGCCATATATACCCTTTATAAGAGCGGTTTCCCCTTTTTTTAGAGACTCTTAGCTGAATAGGTCCAGAATAGGCTACTCTGCTGCACTTGAATGGTCGTGTTGAAGTTACACGAACAGCACGTAATTGGCCCATTAGTTGATTTTTTTGTAACTGGCCTGTTTTTAACGGTGGTTACACATCTATGAACGCAAGCAATTAGTTGTTTCACACCAAATATCCAGTCAGTAGCATTCAGAACTGTCAACATTAGCAGCGTGTTTATGTGCGTAGCTGAGAAAATTAACTTGGTGAAATTGCAATCCTTGGGCAATATGATTGGATGTTTCCGATCATTTGGAAGCTGTGATTCACTTAGTCGACCACCCACCCTGAGGATTTGTCGATTATCCAAGTACGGCATAAGTACCCATAGCTTACTTCTTTTATTTACGCTGCAATCCCTTTATAGCTTCTATCTCTTCCTGGAAATGTTCCTTTGACAATGCTTTTATAACATATTTCTTCTCTTAATTCATGATAAGTTGACTCGTGAATTTTGCCTCAATAGTGTCTTAAACCGAGGAACCGTCTACAGCGTGCCACACGCTCAAAAGTCAGGTTAACGATGAATATTTGTCTACAGCTGCGCGGGTGATGCACAATGAACGCGCACTTGTTCCAATTCTGTGCGAATATTATTTGATTTCTCATATAAAACCACTTTATCGTGAAGGAAATCAGGGCCATTCAACTATAGATTGCTCTTTAACAAGCCTAGAGGGCTCATTTCTTGGGAAGCAATGTCTGCAGGATTTTAAGCCGATCTCGTGACAGCTATATATATAAAGGCATGGAAGCGTTAACAGTTTCAGACTAAAAAAAATGGTTTACAACTATCCGTCTGTTTTACTTCAATGGCCTTACATCTCTCTTTTAAATTCAGACCTCAAAATCATGTATCTTCATATATCATATATATTTTATCTTTAATCGTGTAATTTTGCATCGCATCAGTATCCATATCCATAAAATACAGGTGACATACCTTATTTAAACGATGTATTGTAAAATGAAATTTGAACTGTAGAATATGTTTTGATAATTACTTTTATAACTGTTGTAATAATTTATGCTAATGTTTAATATGAAGTATATAATTGTTTTTTATTTAATATACGTTATGGGGGTAAGTTATGGATGTTATTTTAATACTATGTGAAAATTTAAAGAAAATAAGAGTACACTTGATTAAATTAGGACCACGATAAAGGACCGAAAAAGTAAATTTAGTGAGAAATAAGTTAAGTGAACTTAATGTTATTTATGAACAGTATGAAACTTGCCTAATTGATTTTAAAGATATTGTTTAAAATAGATATTTTAATAGCCAAGATATTTCATTAACCGATAACTATTGTCGTTTATTTTTAAATTTGTATGAAGACATTTTATTGTTGTGTCAAAGTGAATTGAATTTAAAAATTTCTTCATTTGATTTAAAAACGAAGAAATTTGGTCATGGATAAGAACAATATTTTCTAGTGGATTCGGGTGCGTCATTATCGGCATATAATTAAAAACATGCGCTTGAAAATAATATTACAGTCCATAAAGAGAACATTACCATAAATAGATTAGGGGGCACTGTTCATGGCTGTTAGACGGGTAATGAAGCTGTAGTCTTCAGTAGATTTGACAGCATACAGGAAACTAAACAGCGGGGCTTACGCAACATTAATACTGCTCGTATTGAAGAAGTGATCGAGCGGAACCAGGGCTCCAAAGTCTTTGCCAGAGATCTTTTTTTTAATAATTTAATAATTTATTTCAAGAAACTGTAGAATTAATTCAAATAATGTCTTAATTTAAAATAGTCTAAAATAACAGGCACCTGTTAGATAGGGCGGAATTTTGCGATTTTTAATACAGCTCTTTGAGCACGTTCCAGTGGTAGCAGTGTAGTTTTAGCCTCCGCCCCCCCCCCCCATGAGGTTATACAGTAGGTGACAATTGATTGACATAATGGGAAATATACTTGCTTTACTACCTTAATATCAGCAAAAGAACGAATATTTGTAAAAACTAACATTAGTTTACGGACTCTATTGCACAGGTGGTCTATGTGATTTTTAAATGTAAGGTAATTAGACAAAAGAGTGACTTTCAATAAGTATTATTTATAATCTATATTGAATAAAAAAGTTTCTGTTTCTGTTTCAAGAGTAGAATCTATAATTATTCCAAGGTATTTAAAAGTTTTTGTATTAAAAATAACTGGGGAGTTATATTTAGACTCTGCAACTGAACAACTTTGATGTGCATAAATTTCTGGAAGAGTTATATGCTGAGGTGCGCATAGATAAATGAATATATTTGGTTTTGTCCGTATTCAGTGTTAATATGTTTTGTTGGAGCCATTTATTAACCCTCTCAAAACCTTGTGCACATAAAAACCTTGACTACTGTATTGTCAGAAAAAGGACACGGTATCATCTGCGTAAGATATTGAGATTTTAATTTATTGTTACAAAAATTCCTATATCTTTTATACAGAAATATGTAAGGAATTATCTGAAGAAGATTTTGACATCAGGTGTAGTTTGTCCCTATGTTTCATGCACCTAATTAGACCGGGTGTAATACAAGGCTTTATATTATTTTTTAACTACTGTGATATACGAATATTGCTAACGATGGCATTTCGTACGTTATTATTATTAAGGCAAAAAGAAATGTCGTCATCGATTTTATAAACTGGCTAAAGTCAATGTTTTGAATTGCATGTTCAAGGTTTTTCATATTAGTTTTAGGAATGAAGTATTTACTTCGGTTTAGGTATTTTAAGGCTTAAGTTAAGAACGACGGCACTATGATCGGTTACTATAGGATTGGTGACAAGGGTTATAGATGGTTACTTAGTTTTTAGTAAAGTGTGGTCTAAACAGGAACCACTTAGATGAGTAGGGAGCAAATGTGCTGGTAGCAGACCCTGGCATGCACAGATATTAAGGTAGTCTTTTGCTCCGCCATGACTGCCTTCTGGGTTGAGATCTATATTCATATCACCCGTTAACACTATATTTTTGAAAGGCGACAGTTGCCTAAGTGTATTGTCTAATGTCGTGATAAAATTGTCTATTTGTTTAAAACCACAAGGTCTGTAAACAGCAAGGATAGCAGTTTCATGGCCCACTTTCACCAATAACCTACTACAATCTAGCATATCAGGTTCTTCGACTGATATATTTATATTTTTTTTTGCAAAGAATACTACACCGTCATTTTGGTTATATACAGTTTTACTGAAACAGAAACTTTTTTATTCAATATAGATTATAAATAATACTTATAGAAAGTCACTCTTTTGTGTAATTACCACTGGTTCGAAAAAAACCTCTGTCCTGGGAAGAACCAGCAAGAAACCCAGCGGGACTTTTTTTTTTTAAACAACAGCTTACAATCATGTATATTACACAATTAACCACAAAACAAATTAGAAACAGCCTGGCAGCGAACACCTCATTCCAGGGGTTATTATCATCCATAAATTCCTTAACATTATAATACCCTTTTATACAAACTATGTTTAATAAAGTTTTTGATTTTGAGCAGATCGAATTTTGTATATTTTCTGGGATTTTGTTGTAATAGCGTATACATCGCCCAGAATGAATTACTGACTCGGTGGAGTCAGAGTAACTGTACTACTAGCTTGTGTTTGTTCCTAGTATTTACAGAATGAACATCACTTATTTTGTATAACTACTTTTATTTTTTGTACGTACATTACATTTTCATAAATGTATTGAGAGGCCAAAGAATTATATATTAATTTCCTTAAATTTTGTCTGAGCGACTCTTTGGGTTTTAAATCATAGATTGCTCTTATGGCCTCTTCTGTAAAACAAATATAATTTCAGTGTCAGTTGCGTGTCCCCATAGCAAAATACCATATGACATTATGCTATGGAAATAGCTAAAGTAAACAAGTCTAGCTGTTTCCACACTGGAATTTCTAATCTTTATTATAGCATATGCTGCAGAACTAAGTCTGCTTGCACTAACTGATATATGGGGGCTCCATTGAAGCTTCGTCTAGTGTTATTCAAGAAAAATGGTGGTATCGACAAGACTCAGTTCCTCTCCATTTAAAATTACATTAGTATTTAATTGTCTGACATTTGGAGTCATGAACTTCATCATTTCGTTTTATTGCTATTTAAATGCAAGTTATTAACATTAAACCAATTTACTAATTTAGATATAGCATTATTTACTTCGTCATATTTTAATAATTGTCGTTTTAATTTGAAAATTAATGAAGTGTCATCAGCAAATAATACTATATTATGGTCATCCCCTACTATGTAAGGTAAGTCATTAATATATACAAGAAACAGAAAGGAGCCGAGAATTGAGCCTTGAGGCACGCCCATTTGTACTATCGACCCGGAAGAGCTCATACTATTAATGACAACTTTTTGAGTTCTGTTACTTAAATATGAAACAATTAATTTAAGAGCATTACTTCTTACCGTAGTGTTGTGTTTCCTGATTAATGTTTCATGGTGAACACAATCGAAGGCTTTGGATGGGTCACAGAATATACCCAAAGCATCCTGTGACTTCTCCCATGCATTGAAAATAATCAGCTCACCAGCATCAGTTGTCAGGCGACCCTTGAAACTGAATGATTTTATGAAGTAAATTATTAACATTAAAAAAATTAACATTTGATCAAGAATAATTTTTCAAAATTTTTACTAGTGTTGGCAGTACAAAATAGGTCTAAAATTGGGGGTCTAATGTACTACCAGATTTAAATAAAGGTATTACTTTTTATGCTTCATCAAATCAGGAAACACACCATATTCGATACTAGTATTAAAAATAATAGCTAGTTGAGGCGCGATTATATCGATTATAGACACAATAACTAACTGAAATGCCCACAGATCCGCAGTTTTCTTAAAATATTTTACAATATCTTTTGATGATATTTTATGAAATGTAAAATTCTTTGTACACATTTACATTTTGTTTAAGCAATGATTCGGCGACGGCAGAGAAGAATTCAGTGACATAGTGGTTAAGATCGGAATATCCGTAAAATACTTCTCAAAAACCATTGTAACATCCTGATCTGATTCCGTTAATTTGTTGTTAAAACTCAACCGGTAGTTTGAATTGCGAGTTGACCTTACCAGTTTCACTATTAATTATACTCCACGTCATTTTAATTTTATTAGAAGCCGTCTTAATTTTGTTGCTCAAATGCAAAGACTTGGCTTTGGAGCACACTCCTTTAAATATTTTGAATATTTTTAACATATTCTAAATTCGACGCTAGGGTTATATGACCTTTCATGGTAAAGTTCATATAACCTTTGTCTGCTCTTATGGACTCTGTCGCCCATTCATTGAAAGCCTTCCGACTGTTCGAAGAACGTTTTAGAAGTAAAATATTATCAAATTCATTGCAAATAAGTTTAAACACTGTTCCATACAAAAATTAGGATCATTTTGGTATGAAAGTGATGGAAGTTTCTTCACTATGTTGCTTCTAAACTTCTCCAAGCGACGTGCATTTACAGGAGTAAACACAATTTTCTCATCTACTTGCTTTTTGTGAACATAAGGTAACAAACTAACTGTCCACAGTGATCAGAACTCAATTTTTGAATTATACATTTATGCAACGGCAACATTTGTAAAAATGTTATCTATACATGTTGCACTACATTCAGTAATACGCGTTGGCTCTAAAAATAAATAAAAAGACCATATGATTTAAACAATGATCTAAATTTAATATTGGTGGAGGCTTCTAGGAGATTGATATTAAAGTCTCCACATATTACAACAGATTTATTCTGTTTATTAAACAACAAAACTTCCTCCATAATTTTTTCAAAGTATTGTATATAGAACATGGGGTCTGTAGACGCACACAACAATGAGGTGCTCAAACTCAACACATGCCATTTCTACAGTTCGCTCAACAGAGAGGCTCACAATATCTTTACGTTCCTTACATGATAATAATTTACTAGCTAATATTAACGAGCCACCTCTTAAAACCGTTTCTCTATTGAACGAACTGACCACCTGGTGATTACTGAAATTAAACATTATGTTATAAGCTTTTAACCAATGTTCAGTAATATAAAATATGAATATTGTTGCTATTTAAGAACAATTCAATTTCTAGCTCTTTGCCTATCATGCCTTGTATATTCTGATGCAAGGTGTAAACAATTTTTATTATCACTCTGTGGAGTCATACAATGAAGGTTTTGTAGCTACATTCTAAATTATTTAAATTATTATAACTGCTAGAGATTACCTCTATTGTCTCATTTTCTAATTTAAATTACTTGGAACTGATTCAAATTACATATTAAGTCATTACACTGCTCAAAGAAGCAGATGTCGGTGTAGCCAAGTCCTTGGCTGAGTTAATATATAAACAATATATACATTTGCTATCTGTCTTAAATTATATTTGGATAGGTAATACCTATCTCTAGTCAAAAATTTCTTAATTAAATTATTTATGTCTATTAAATTAATTATATTATTATAATTATAACAATTAGATGTCAAGTTTATATTGTTATTAAATGAAAAGTTATTCATTAATAAATTTAAATTGTATCTTATTTTATTATCCTGTGGCCAACCCTGTATGTAAGGCAATGTAAACAAGATAATTTTATGTACATTTAAAGTATTTAGATGATCAATATATTTTAATAATTGAGTTTTGTTTACATTGCCTCTTCTCCCAACAAGAATTATTAATGTGCTATTAGGGAAAAACTTACTAGTTAAAACTTTATTCATTATATGACGTATGCCTGGATGCTCCAGGCATACAACAATTACTAACCTGATGTCCTTTTAAACAGTTATTTAACATTGTGCCCAAATTTTTGCCTATGTCATCACAATACATAATAACTTTATTTTTATTAATATTTAAATTACTTTTTAAGTTAATATTCTTTGTTATAGTACTGTCATAGAGTGTAGGTGAAAATAATGAGTCCTTACTGTTATCATTATTTTTTACATATTGTCCCCGATGAACCTGGTATGATGGAGCGCTGATACTCACTCTGATGTTTAATTAAGTCAAAGCGCTCCTCATTATACTACATGACTTTACCAGATCATTCATGGCCAATATGTGTTCTTTTATCATCCTGAGCCGATTCATATTTATTTGATATACTTTGTAGGAGTTTTAAGTGATAAAATTGTTGAATTTAGACACTCTATATCAGTCTCATAACAGTTATTCATATTTTCCACCTCAATTGAATATAATTTAAGTTTATTAATTAATTCTTGCTTTTCTTTACATACATTTATATAATTTTTGACATTAATTTTAGTTTTAATTAACTTTGTACTTTCCTAATATATTTATTAATTTTTATGTATTTCTTTAATTTTCTTCTACTGCAGGTAATCCTTGCTGCTGTTCTTGATGTGATATAATCATCACCAGTCAAATCGATTGTTGTAGAGGGCTGCAATGCTTTAGAAGATTCACATTCTATGAGCTCATTGAACAGACTTTGAGTTTGGGACGCTTTCAAGTTATCTATGTAATGATTTAATTGCACAATCTGCTCATTAGCCTCACTTAACTGTAACTGCAATGCAGCAATTAATCTGAGGGATTCCTCATATTCCTTGCTGCATTGGTCAAACTCATCGACTGTTCTCTGAAGTTCATCCTTTCTTTTAAAACAAAAGTATATTCTTTATGCAACTTAACCATATCACTTTTGCTGAGTATTTTAGCAATTATATTTATTATTTCCTTTTCGTTGTCATCCTTTCTTTACACAACAGCTCACACTGCTCCTTTGACGCCTTAAGTTCTTGAAGCGCCATTTGAAGTTGGTTCTCCAATTGGCGCGTTTTGGCGTGCGTGTATTCATTTTACTATTAAGTGTAAATAGCAAAGAAAACAAAAGAAAAACCGAAGCAGAGTAAGCAAATGTCCAGATCTATGGGTTTATTTACAGATCTCAAATTAAATTATCATGTAAATAATTCAAAATGAAATCCAGAACAACACTTACTTAAGGTAAATCTTAAAATGTTAAAGGGATAACAAGAATAACACTTACAGTAAGTTTAAACGATGTTCGTTACAGCTGTCACTTTTGGTTAGAACACTAAACACAATTTAATTAAAATACTTATGACTTTTACTTATTTACAAATAAATAAGTCGTATTTAACAATTGTAACTCAAAATTGAGGTGGATATTATCGATTACAATTTTAATTTTTTAAATAGTTAGGGCAAGTATTTTACAACTAGTCACCAGGGGTTGCCACAGCAAAAAAAAAAACTACTACTACTAAGTATTATATCCTAGCAGTGATGGCAAGTTGTTTTGGCTTTTAGATAGCCAACATTCTGTTATTATGTTAACGTCGCATTCAGTGTCCAATCTTCGAAGGAGTATACAGAAATTATCAATGTTTTATTTATACTACGAATGTTCTGTGTTAAAATAGTGAAAGTTCATGACCTTGAAGAGATATTCCTTGCACATATCAATTTCATGTTTTTCGCCACTGATAAACAAATAGCATTTCATTTCATTACTAACTTATCCATATTATTTTCTTAATATGTAATTACTTAACAACAGAAAAAAGAAAAATATATATAAACTAAAACTTATAAATTAGGGCAATAAGATTAAGATGAACAGGTGGCGCTTTTGCGCCCTCATTATAATCTATGGAATTAATTTACCTAGTTTCAACCATCTTCTTAGGCATTCAGGGTCACCTGTTTTGTGGTTGCTCAGTTTTTAAAACACCAGTCATATTTGCACACTTTGCTGGATCAGCTTTCTTAATGCAAGCATTTGCCTGATGTCTAATTCAACACAATGTCACACGTGTCGATGGTTTCTCGGCAAGTTCTTGCAGCATGACCGTACTGTTGACATTGGAAGCACCTGGTCACAAGTGTGAAGTCTCGGGTGGGCACGAGCCCAGTTCAGACACAGCGTCTTTCTGATGCCAGCTGGCACTTCCAAAATAAAGTTGCATAAAAGTGCTTCTTTTTTACCCGATTTATGACTTAACTTTACAGACGACAAAAAAGATTCCCGCGTTAAGTTAGGGAACTTATCGACTAAATTTTGTTCATATATGCAATCAAACACTTCTTGTTCGCTAAGGGCGGCAGGTATACCTAAGATAATAACGCCTCCATTTTTAGTTTTACGTAGTCCTCTTACGTGTTATTTCAATTGTTCGGGGCATATAATTTTTTGAACAAGAGATTTTGTGTCTTCACTATTTTTTAACTTATTCTCCAGGTAATTTGCAATGAAACTGAATGTCTTGGGGCGCAAGTAATTATTTTTGTTTATCTTGACTATATCAGCAAAGGACATTTTTTCTAACGGTGGTTTGGGGCAGCTTTCTTGAATAGTTTCCATAAGAGATTTTCTGAAATCATTTAGGCACTCCATTAGGTCTTGTTTTTCTCTCAGTGCTTCAAGAGACGTGCATTAAAATAGCCTTTTGCTTCAACGATTGGTAGAATACTGCCATATGAAAGGCTGCATTATCGACCTATCGCGATAGGGAATTGATTCTCAGCTTTTGTTCAGTTTACTTTTCCGTCCTGGGCAATATGACAAACTTCATTAAGGCATTGTTCGATTGAGGTCATCCAAGTTTTAATTTCGAGGCATGCTGGGCGGACTCCGAGGTGTAATGGTGCTCCGATTGAAAGGGCTGTTTTCGTATATGTAAGACATGATTTCTATCAAATGTTTTTCATTATAATTTGTTATTTACTACTGTAAAATCACAACGTAGCAGAAATTGTCCAATGGCTTATCTAGGTCACAATTTTATTGAAAATATTTAAACACTTGTACGTTATTTAAAAGTATAAGTCAGGTAAATAGAAGCCTACTTTGGACTCCACACAACACCTCAGGAGGAGGAGCAGCTCTGTGCCTGTGAGATCTGTATCATTGACAAAGCTGAATCACGTTTTTTCTCAAATAATTATAATGTTCTTTTGTTTTAACGTAGATGTAATGTGTGTTTTAGAGGCAATAAATTTATTATTATTATTATTACATTATCACATATATTGTCACAAAATTATAATATTATAAATATAATACACTCTATATAAATAATATTATTATTTCGGCTATTATCCACCGGCGAGGAATCCTAAGCCATCGGTGAAGTTAGACATCAAAGATAGAACCCTTCTTACTATTCGAGGCTGTATAATAAAATGATTTTTGAATCAATCCTTCAACCACTCCCAAACCTAACGGACAGATAATCGTCCATATTTTTACCGATAAGCCCATTGACTGATTTAACTATTATGGTACAATAATAGTAGAGTCAACGTCTACATAACGACAATCTCATGAGCTAAGTCGATATATTTTATTTTTTATCATTCTCTGCTTTCACGAGATTCTCGTCGCGAGGAACACTGATATGATATCTATTATTGCCTTGCGTGTAGTTCGGTCTACCACCACAATGTCAGGTTTATTGCCACTATAAACCTGTCTGTGATAATGACCGATCCCAGTACAACGTGACACTTCTATTTTCAAGGACTGGCTTTGGTTCATACTTATAATACGTCCTGTTGAGTAAAACCAAATTTAATGGCAAGCTGCTGGTGTATTATTCAGCTACTTGGTTATGTCTGTGCAAATACTCACCATTTGATAGTTGAACAACCAGAAATAACATGTCTGAGGGACTCTCCAGGGCGATGACATGCGCGACATACACGTCAACCGTGCGGTCCTCAAATGTACTTCCTGGTAGTTGTTCGTTTTAATTAATTCGTCTTATGCAGATAACCTTCAGTTTCTGCAAAAGGTCACCAAACTGTAACAATGTACTGATGCAACCATGTCTTCATAAGGATTAGTCAATGTTTTAAAAATCGACCATGCAGTTGCTTGTCATTCCAAACCTTTTGCGTTCATCTATAGTCATAATGAGGCCTCTGCTCACTCCTTTGCCACATAATAAGCGGGGTTAATGATTTGTCATTAATCACGTCACGACTATGAATGCGTGATGTGTCTTTTTTTAATAAAATAGTCTCTGAGGTTGTATACTTCACGGTTGTGTGGGTTTTAATGTTTAATAAACCCCGTCCACCATCTTTTCTTGGAAGATACAACCTCATGACAGATGATCGCAGGTGGTGCATTCGGTGCGTAGTCATTAATGTACGGACTCGTCTATCAAGCATCAATTCCGTTTGAGACCATCTTGTAACACCAAAAGTATAAAGAAACTAGGTATTACCCAGAGGTTATGTATAATTTTGTTTTCGCCGGATAAATTACTTTTGATAACTTTTTAAATCTTGACATAAATTTTGCTTTTGAATTTTCTTTAATAATTTTGTCATTAATTCCTAGCACTTCCGCCATGCCCAAGTATTTATAGGTTTCTGTTTCAGAAGAGAACTAAAATGTAAATCATTTGTAATTTCAAAATTATTGGAATTTTTAATTTTGCCTCTATTTACATTAATGACAGCATTTATCTATTCCAAATTCCATTCTAATATCATTGTTGAAACTATGTGTTAATTTCAACAATAATAATCCTCTCTTTTGATGTGAAAGTTTGAGATCATCCATAAAAGTAGATGTGAGATGGGTGAGTTTTCTTCCAAAACAAACCTAATCCGGATTCCTCAATAGCAGTGCTTAAGGATTGAGGGCTAAACAAAACCAAGTTGGGCTCAAACTATCGCCCTGGAATATACCCTTAATATTTATAGAGTCTATCGAACTACTTTGCCACTCACCTGGTAGGTTTAGAACAGTGTTCCACTGACCCATTAATTTACAGAAACTTACAAATTTTGTCATCTATTTTATATATTTCCAAAACTCTCTAGCCATGAATGTGGAACAGAGTCATATGCCTTTTTATAATCCACAAGCAGCAGACATATTTTGCGATTACGAAAGACTTGTCGGCAAATAGCTGTGTCAAGAAAAGTTCTTTAAAACCACGTGACCCTTTCCGACATCCGTTCTGTGCAGTTGAAAAATGTTATTATTTTCCAAATGTTTATAGATCTTGTTATTTAAAATTGCAGTTATTAATTTGTATACAGTTGAAAGGCATGTTATAGGTCGGTAATTTTAGGTTCCGTGGTGTTTCCATTTTTATATAGTAAGTGGGTAATACCAGTTGTAAAGAGTCTTGGGAGCTCACAGCACTATGGCTTCTTGAATCATGCAGCCAAACGCGTGGCTGCTGTTATCATTTCAGCCAAAGTTGTGTATACCATCTAGTCCAGAGGATTTCAATTGTGTAATCTGCGAGTAATTGAGTACGTCTTCAGCTATTAATTGAGATAGAACCCATGCTAGCCAAATTAGAATACGTACGTTCGGTTGCACGAATCCATTCGCCTTCATCATGAGAAACTTCACTAGACCATATACTTTTCCAAAAACTTAGACATTCATTTAAGCTTGGGCTGTCATGAGTACAACTGTTAGTTGTAGTGTTCTCCCAAGACCGATACATCCACTTTTGGTTACTTTCGAATGTGCGATTCTGGAAGTATCGCTTAGATCTTTCTGAATATCGTCTAATACGGTTAGCCCATGCTTTTAACTTTTGTTTTAGCGTATCAATGTACTCAGTAATGGTATCCGGAAAATGGGGATCTAATTGGCTAATATTATTTTCATTAGCAATTTGATTTACTAAAGTTAATATTTTTTTACGTCTGTTACCTGTTTGGTAGCTTATTAGTTTTCCTATAATTTTGCGAGTATTGTCAATTCGTGTTTGAATTCTTTGTTTCCATTTAGGTTCTGTATTATTTTTCTTAAAATTGTACTGAAATGACAGGAATTTTCATTATCATACATACAACATGGGCACAACAATAAAGAGAGAACATAGTTTCCAAATTGAATTACTTTCAAAATAATCTTTATAGAATATTCATTGATGCTACTGTTAATATAGTTTTTGTTGTTAGGAAGTTTAGTAGTTTTCGGTCTATTTTCTATAGGTATATTTTTATATTCCAGAAGGAAACATTCGAAAGTCCTTCTCATATATTCATGTCCTGAGAACTCATCTATACCAAAACAATTTTGCTCTACTTTTCGTTGTCTAAGTTAGTTATATTTATATTATGGTTACTGTTATTAACATTTAAGTCATCATTCTCACCTGGAAGTGTTCGTTGGGAATTAGGAATTGAATTGATAGTAGATGTTAATTACTCACTGCAAAGTTGTTCAGTAATCTGTCGTCCAAATCTTACGACTTAGAATGACACGACTTGATCTGAAAGTCTTTGGGCAGTTAAATTTGTTGGAGTTGGGCTGTAGCTGTTGGAATTCATACACGCATTTTAGGGCGATAAGATGTGAATTGGTTCCTCCTTTGGTAGCCTTATAGTACGCACCACACTTATATTTAATTCTTTAATCCAGCGCATGCGTCGTCTTTCCACCATCAGTGGCAGGGTCCTCTTGTAGGATAGTAATTCCTTGGGTCCCAAACCAGCCGGTGGCGCTCTTCGTCCCCTCAAAGATGGTACGGGGTTCTTCTTGTGCCTAGGATTACATTCCATGGATGTGTCATCCTCCGTAGGCGATGTGCGTGTGCAGTAGTATTGGCGGTATTTATTCGTTGTTGTCGTCTCGTTCGATGCATAATGTAACGTTAAATTAAATATTTTATAAATCTGTTTGTAAAATTTCTTAGATGACAGTTGTCAGTTTGAAATAAATACATTTTTCTTGAAATTAGTTTCTTATGCACAGATTTTTAACGTTTTATTTATATAGATATTGTAAAATATATTTGCGTTGAAAATTTGTTATTTGGTAACTTGAAACATATGCTACAAAAATTTATTTTTAAGATTTTGTGCTGACTGTATTTACTTTTGACAACACCCGCCATTTTTTTTATTATTATTATTATTATTATTAACACTTGTATAAATTCTAATAGGCACGACTGCTCGATTCGAGCTCCGTGAGCGTCATCTATCTGCCAGAAAGAGCCAACTGTCGAAGCTGAAGACCGAATGTGGCAGCATCGTTTCCGGGACACCATCGTTGGAGCCACACGCAAATGTGAGTAACGATTCAAGAGCAAGTCTTACCCGACACTATTCCGATAATATCCCGGACGTCAGTTTGATCGAGATAAGAATGGCTCTCCAGCACCTTAAAAACAGCAAGTCTCTGGGTGAAGATGGAATTACAGCTAAGCTTCTGAAAGCGAGTGGAAAACCGGTACTTAAAGTCCTTGAGAAGCTCTTTAATTCCACTCTCCATGGTGGCACTACTCCGGAGGCGTGGAGCACAAGTGCAGTGGTCTTGTTCTTCAAGAAAGGCGACAATGCTCTCTTGAAGAATTACAGACCTATTTCCCTTCTGAACCTCGTCTAGGTGTTGTTTTCGAGAGTCATTACGAATCATCTCGCACGCAGACTCGACGACTTCCAGCCTCCCGAACAAGCTGGTTTCCGAAAAGGCTTTAGCACCATAGACCACATATATACCCTTCGGCAAATTGTACAGAAGACCGAAGAGTACAATCTGCCACTTTGCCTTGCGTATGTGGACTATTAGAAAGCCTTTGATTCCGTCGAAATTTGCGTGGTGCTACAATCCCTTCAGCGGTGCCAAGTAGACTGTCGATATATCGAAATGCTGAAGTGTTTGTACAGTAGGGCTGCGATGGCTATCCGAGTACAGAGCCAGAGTACGAAACCTATCCAACTGCAGAGAGGTGTAAGACAGGGTGATGTTATAACCCCGAAACTCTTCACCGCTGCATTGGAAGACGTTATCAAACTACTGGACTGGAATGGATACGGTATTAACATCAATAGCGAGTACATCACTCACCTTCGATTTGCCGACGATATAGCCCTTTAGGCAGAATCGCTGGAGGACCTAAGCACTATGCTCAATGACCTCAATAGTACCTCCCAACAGATAGGTCTTAAGATGAACATGGACAAAACAATATAATATAATGTCTATGTCACACCTACGCCGGTAGTTGTTGGGAGCACTAAGCTCGAAGGTGTTGACGAGTATGTTTACCTGGGACGAATAGTCCGACTAGATAAGTCCACCTTCGACCGAGAAGTCAATCGAAGGATTCAACTCGGCTGGGCAGCGTTCGGGAAATTACGACACATCTTCTCGTCAGATATACCTCAAAACTTGAAAACTAGACTGTACAACCAGTGCGTGTTGCCAGTAATGACCTATGGAACTGAGACGTGGTCCTTCACTGTTGCTCAGCGAGCTATGGAGAGGGCTATTCTCGTGGTTTATCTGCGTGATAAACTTAGAAATGAGGATATCTTCATTAGAACCAGAGTGACCGACATAGCCCAATGGATTAGTAAGCTGAAGTGGCAATTGGCCGGTCAGATAGCTCGGAGAACCGACAACCGATAGGGAAAAAAAGTTCTCGAGTGGTAGCCACGTACCGGTAGGCGAAGTGTAGGGCGACCCCCCCCCCACTAGATAGAGTGACGACCTGGTAAGACATGCAGAAGTCGATGGATGCAGGTGGCTCAGGACCGTGCTTTGTGGAATTCCTTGGAGGAAGCTTATGTTCAGCAGTGGACTTGTGAAGGGCTGTAATGATGATGAATGATGATGATGATGATGATGAATCGATTACAGAAAACTAAACAAATGTAAAGAAGACGATAAATTCCCTTTACCAGATATCACTGATATCTTAGAGTCCTTAAGTGGAAGCATCTATTTCACTCATTTAGATTTGTATCAAGGTTATTACAATGTCAAATTAGATGAAAATAGCCGTAAATTTACTTCATTTTTTTCACAACAATATCAGATGACGCGTATTATGCCAATGGGATTAAAAACTAGTCCTAGTTCATTTTCTAGAATGATTACAATTGCAATGGCAGGATTAAATAACGAAAAGTGCTTAGTATATCTAGATGATTTGATAGTTTTTGGAAGAAATCCAAAAATTCACAACAAAAAAAAACTTTCAGGATATATTTAAAAAATTGCGAGTAGTAAAAGCAAAGCTAAATCGAGCAAAATGTAGTTTCCTAAGGAAATAGATTTTGTATTTCGGGCATGTTATTTCAAGTAATGGAATAAGGCCTGACCCTCAAAAAGTAGATACGGTAAAAAATTATGCATGTCCTAAAAATACCGATGAAGTAAAAAGATTTGTAGCTTTCAACAATTATTATAGGAAATTTATACCTAATTTCGCGGAAATCGCTTAACCTTTAAATAAATTAACAAGAAAGGGTGTAACTTTTGAATGGAACAGTGAATGCCAGAAATAATTTATGATATTAACACAGTGATTAATTACCCCAGCAATGTTAGAATATCCAGATTTTTCTTTAAAAAATAAATTTGTGGTACAAACGGATGCGTCAAATATTGCTTTAAGAGCAATTTTGTCAATTGGAAACGGACAACCAATAGCTTATGCCAGTCGAACTTTAAACAAAGGTGAAAAAAACTATCCAGTTATTGAGAAAGAACTACTAGCAATAGTTTGGGCAGTAAAATATTTTCGATCACACTTATATGGCTGACTATTTAAAATACTAGTTTACTTATTTAATATGAAATTTAGATTCGCATTAAAAGAACATAATTTCTAGCTAAAATATATTAAAGGTTCTGACAATACAGCTGCAAATGCGATGTCAAGAATTACTATAGAAGATTTGAATAAAATGCATGAGAGTATAGTAAATGTAATGACAAGAGCACAGGCGGGAAAAATAAATAACCCTGAATCTACGGTGGATAAAGTAGACAATGACTCTAGGCCTGATCAACCAAGAGTTATCAACACTCATATCCAACAGAGAGAATCAGTTGAATTAAGATTTATTAATGACGATAAGTTAGAAGAATTAAGGAAAATGAGAAAGATTACGAAGGAAAATAATATATTTTGTCATGTTGATAGTGAAAAAACTATAAATGTAAAATTTCTAAATTCTCAATGACAGATGAGGCGAGACGCATTTGTGAGAGAATTAGATAAATTTTGCAATCCTTAAGGTTAGAAGAAATACACATATTAAAAAGTAAGGATAGTAATATTTTTTATAAAGAAATTATTAGCAGAAATAAAGAATAACAAAAAAAGGCGGGGACCACATATATGTATTTTAAGTGATGTTGAAAGAATTGATAATATAGAAGATAGACGTGTTATTTTAAATTACTTCCATCTCCTACTAAGTAGTGGCCGTGCTGGCATGAGACGGATGTCGAACAATATAAAAAATACTATTATTGGCCTGGCATTGAAAATGATGTCCAGAAATTTGTAAAATGCTGTGATCAATGTCAACGGCAGAAATATTCGTTACCAAAGAAAGAACCAATGGTAATAAATAGCACAGTGTGTAGTGCATTTGAAAAGATATATTTAGATATTGTTGGTCCCTTAGAAACTGACCATAATTTTTCTAACATTACAGTGTGAGCGAACGAAGTACGTAGAGGCGTATCCTTTAATTTCCAAAAAAATCTGAGGTAGTAGCGAGAACATTTGTTAATAATTTTATTCTCAGATACGGTGTGCCGAGAGAAATAACAACAGACAGAGGGAAAGAATTTCTATCGGAAATATTTCAAGAGGTTTGTAAACTACTAAATATTAGACAACTTAATTCCACAGCATATCATCATCAGTCAATCGGAGCCCTAGAGGTGATACACAAAAATTTGAATGCGTTTTTGCGTATTCAAACCCATAGCCACCCTGAGTTATAGGGTAAGTGGATTCCTTTTTGGTATTTTGCATACAACACTTTAGTACACTCAGAAACAGGATTTACACCGTATGAATTGGTGTTTGGTAAGAAATATTTTCTACCCAATATTTTGTCAAAACAATTAGATCCGTTATACAATTCAGAAAATTATCCTTGTTAACTAAAATACCGTTTGCAACTTTCTCAAAAAGAGGCACGAGATAGTCTGTTAAAAAGTAAATTGAATAGAAAACTAAGATATGATAAAAATATTAATCCTATAAGCTATAAGGAAAATGATTTAAATCTTGTTAAAATGAAACACCTAGTAATAAGTTAGACAATGTATACTCAGGTCCTTATAATAAATTTTTAAAAGACGTACCACGAAACGTAGAGATAATTAATAAATATGGACAAAAGGATGTAAATCATAAAAATCATCATTTTACGTGGTAGAGCCATGCTGCAGCTATATTAATAGTATAGTTGTAGCACGAATGCGTCGGCTCGAACGGGGAAGGACCACGCTCTCACAGAATACCAGCGTAAAATAGCAGCTTAATGCTGCTGTGTTTCGTATGGTGAGTGTAGATAACCGGAGACCCTTTTTACTGGAAAAGAGGCATTCTATCTTAGTCCTCTCGGCTGACAACGCATCTGCATTTAAATTCGCAAACGAAGATAGATGTAGATGTCTATGGGCCACAGCAACCACTTACCATCAGGTGGACTGTGTGCTCGTTTGTCACCCTTATTCTATAAAAAAAAAAAATCGTGCAAAACCTTATTACAAGCAGAATGAACCTTTATAATTTTCGTATGTAATTAGGGTATAATATTTGCATCTTATTATAAAAAAAATGTATGTGATTGTTTTTTTTTCTATAAGTACGGTGATGTGATGTGTGTTTAAATAATACTACTCTATGTTAATACTATATATTGTATTACTCTATATTAACCTATTTGTAATCCTTTATATAAGATGTTTTATAATATATTATTCTTTATTATCCGAGCATTCAATCGTTTAGTGTCATTAAGTGTTCACGTACCAATCTTTTAAAGGCAGTCTTATTAGATATTTTTCTAACGTCTTCTAGCAAGGAGTTTTAGAGACGTGAATCGTGAAGCCTGATTGGTGAAGGATTCACAAACAAAATAAGTGAAATGTAGTGGGATACTTATTTTATTATTAGACGAGGAACGCAGAATTCTATCATGCGTTGAGAAAATATACTGAAATTTACCCTTCAGATAAGAATGAGTAGATGGATCATTTAAGATAGAGACGAGAACAAGCCAAATTCAAGAGTCACGCCTCTGTTTAATAAAGCCATTTAAGGCGAGGACGATAGTGAGAGATATGATCATATTTACAAAGACTCAAATGTATATGACGCAATTGTTCAGTAGGCGCTCTGGCTTATTAAGAAGATTTTGGTTTAAATCTTGGTAACACACGTCTGCATAATCAATCATCGGTAGCATCAGTTACTGTACAAGCATAATTTTAGTCTTAAAGGGAAGAAAATGTTCTAAGCGATAAAGATAACGTAAAGCACCAGAAACTTTACGACATGTTTCAGATATATGAACCCCCAGCTCTGAGTACTATCAACGAATGTGTTCCTTATACATATAACGATATGGATCGTTTTCCTGCATACGATTTATATCACATACTTGTTAGTATTTTCTGCTCGTACCAGGGCGCCTTACTTTGAAGTGAACCTCCCTACCGAGGAATATGTGAAAATTATTTTAATCCTTTTAGATTTTTGATGGCGATTTTTTGAGTAGACGTAATATCACAACCACAAGGTAACAATTAGAATATCGTCTAAATACCGATTAGAGATAATTTACTCTTGTTTCTGGCGAGGGCAATGACTGGTTATTCATATTTGTATATACATATTATATATTTATAATTTCACTCATCAAAACCCCATGGTGTATTACATCCGTAACAAATTGTCACGGAATGGTTACGCACGTATCCGCAGCACTTTTTGATGTTGCTAAGAACTAATTAACAGTCCAATTTAATTTACAGTTGCTACGCCTGAAGAAGAGAAACTAACGTCTGACCTAAAGGAAAATGCTAAACTTTCCACGTGGCAATTTTAAGTAAGTACATTTCGACTATCCTGTATATAAAAAAACTTCTACTTGTGTGTACTTACTAAATATTACAGTAGAAAATATTATAGTTTTAAAGAGGATAATAGTTCTAATCCTTAGGGCTATGTCAGTTACTCTGGTTCTACTGCGGATATCCTCATTTCTAAGTTTATCAGAGAGAAACCCCGAGCATAGCCCTCTCCACATAACTCGCTGAGCGACCTTGAGCTTCCTCATGCGCCAGCAGTGAGGACGTCTCAGTTCGAATGTCATCACTGGCAACACGCACTGGTTGTACAATTTAGTTTTGAGGTTTTGAGTATGCCTGACGGAAGATGGGTCGTAATCTCCCGAACGCTGCCCAGCCGAGTTGAATCCGTCGATTGACCTCTCGGTCGGGTTGGACTTACCTAGTCGGACTATTTGTCCCAGGTAAACATATATCGTCAACCACTTCGAGCTTAGTGCTCCCAACAACTACCTGGCCGTTGTGACATGGACATTAAACATGATTTTTGTTTGTCCATGTTCATCTTGAACCTATCCGTTGGGAGACACTATTGAGGTCATTGAGCATAGTGCTTAGATCCTCCACGATTCTGCCATAAGAACTATATCGTCGGCAAATCGAAGGTGGTGATGTACTCGCCATTGATGTTAATACCATATCCTTTCCAGTCAGTAGCTTGAAAACGTCTTCCAATGCAGCGGTGAGAGTTTCAGGGGATATTACGTCACCCTGTCTTACACTCTCTGCAGTTGGATAGGTTTCATATTCTGGTTCTGTACTCGGACCATCGTAGCCCTACTGTACAAACACTTCAGCACCTCGATATACCGACAGTCCGCTTGCTTGCTGAAGGACTGCAGCTTAAATTCGACGGAATCAAAGGCTTTCTCATAGTCCACATACGCAAGGCAAAGTGGCAGATTGCTCGTCGGTCTTCTGTACAATTTGCCGAAGAGTATGTATGTGGTCTATGGTGCTAAAGCCTTTTCGGAAACCGGCTTTCGGGAGCCTGGAAGTCGTCGAGTCTGCATGCGACACGATTCGTAATGACTCTCGAGAAGCAGCGTAGACGCGGCTCAGAAGAAATCGGTCTGTAGTTCTTCAAGAGAACGTTGTCGCCTTTCTTGAAGAACAAGACCACACCCTTCTGCTCCTCGCCTCCGGTGTAATACCGGAGAACGGAATTAAAAGCTTCTGAAGGACTTCAAGTACCGGTTTTCCACCCGCTTTCAGAGCTCCGCTGTAATTCCATCGCCTGGGGCCTTGCCGTTTTAAGGTGCTGGAGAGCCATTCTAATCTCGCTCAGACTGACGTCCGGGATATCATCGGAATAGTGTCGGATAAGACTTGCTCTTGGATCGTTACTCACACTTGCGTGGCTCCAACGATGACGTGTACAGCTGCCCATAGAACCTCTCAATCTCACTCAAAATCTCAGGTGTCCAGAAACGATGCTGTACAATCGGTCTTCAGCAGTCTTGGCTCTTTCTGGCAGACAGATCTCTGGCAAAGACTTTGGAGCCCTGGTTCCGCTCGATCGCTTCTTCAATACGAGCTGTATTGAAGTTGCAAATCCCTGCATGCATTTGGAATCTGTCTGTTCAGTTGCCTGTATGCTGTCAAATCTGCTGAAGACTGCAGCTTCATCTCCCGTCTAACAACCATGAGTTAAAGTGTGATCGGAGGTTTTGTGTTCTTCTGCGACGGGTCTTACAGAACTTAGCTCCGACCGCATGGACAGTTTCACAAGCTTGTCATTCATATCGTCCACTTCATTGCCAAATTCTAGGCACTGAAAACGATTTTGTAACTCGAGCTGAAAGTTTTCGGGACTTTGGATTAGAGCACGAGGAGGACGAGCGTTGACTTCATTAGACGACTGACCTCTCCAACTAACGTTTAGGTTCAGTGTGCCTCACCATTCGGTGATCGCTGCAGTTTTCACCCTCGCGATCACTGCTGACATCACTGAACAGTTGTCGTCTAGTCGTCATAATGAAGTCAATCTCATTTTTGTCGAACCGTCAGGGCTCGACCAGGTCCACTTTCTGTGGGGCCGCTTTGGAAGAAAAGTTCATCATAAAAGTCCCTCTTTCTCCATAAAGTCGGCCAGCTGCTACCCTTGGGTTCCGTTGCTTTATTCAATTTCCTACTTTCAGCTCACCGCTCTCTCTTGTGCCTAGTTTTGCGTTAAAGTCTCATTAACACCCATATAGTGGGTTTTGGAGAATGCATGGCTCTAGAGATATCCTCATACATTTCCTCCACCTCGTCATCGGGGTGTGCCGAGGTGGTGCGTAAACCTGTATGACCTTCAGCGAATACCGTTTGGTGATTCTGAGTATAGTACGCAACCCTCGTCGACACTCCCGATCTTTCAACGTTGTTAACGAGAGACTTGTGGACGATAAATCCGACACCTCCTTGGGACAGATGGTCGCCCTCCGTTGATAGAATAGTTGCGGATTCGGATTGTGTCCTCCCCTCTCTTCGGACCTCGGATAGTCCTATATATTCCAGCGTAACTTATCTATCTCTTCTTCCAACTCCAGGATCTTCTCTCTCAGTCCTCACTGGGGTGCGTTATATGTTGCCAGGTCGAGTCGTCGTAGGTGGCTCCATTCCACCGGAGTTAGCACCCTGCCCGCCGTTACCATGGTCGCCACCGTAGCCAGGAATAGCGGGGCCGCCGAGACAGGGCCGTTCTTTGTCGTCGCTCATGGGGTATATTGCCATAGTTGCCACGCTTGGCGAGCGGGTTGGCAACAGTTTTTATTGTTTTTGGCTTTTATCAGAAAGATGCTGCCATCTTCTGTATCAGTTTCCTTGTCGCCTCTTACGACACCCACGGGAAGATATGGGGTGAGTGGGTATTCTTACCCGCCACTACACGGGAATTAAATTAATAAGCTGAGTGGCAATGGGCCGGCCATATAGCTCGAAGAACCGACAACCGATGGGGAAGAAAGGTTCTCGAGTAGCGGCCTGCTCGTACCGGCAGGCAGTGTAGGGCGTCCCCACTAGATGGAGTGACGACCTGGTAGAGATGCAGGAAGTCAATGGATGCAGGTGGCTCGGGACCGTGCTTTGTGGCATTCCGTGGGGGAGGCCTATGTTCAGCAGTGGACTTGTGAAGGGCTGTAATGAATGAAAAAAAAAAAAAAGGTTCTACCTAGTAACTTCATATTTACACGTTGTGTACCTTAATGATTTTTTAGTGTATTTCGTGATTATCTCTTTAGTGTAGTGAATGTTAGCGTGACTGCTGATCAGATAGGACGGTATTCGAATCTCGGATCGGTTCGAAATAAGTTATTGGGTTCTTCTGTAAAGAAATTCTCAGTAGCAGCCCGTAGTTAAGATGTTGGTGCTGTTTCACCAGTGTGCCTCGGAAATCACGTAAAGCCGTTGGTCCTGCGCCTGATCTCTCTCCGGTCGAATCGAATTGCTGCCCAATCAGAGTAAGAGTGTGAGGGAAAAGAGAGTGAACATTTGCTAACGCACACACAATTCCACTAAGGGAGGGAGGAGAAGTCCTCTTCCGAGAAGAGGCTGCCATGGGGCGGCCGGCGCTGGTGGGGTCGCGGATGTGTGCGAAAGCGTGACCGTGGCCCTACCAATATGCGGCGAAAATAATAATTACAATAATAATATAATTATAATTATTAAATTAATATTGTGTATATATATAATTGTAAATGAAATATGTATATATTATATATATATATAGCTGCCATTCGAGAACCTTTTTCTCCCATCGGTTGTCGATTCTTCAAGCTATATGGCCGGCCCATTTTCACTTCAGCTTACTAATCCGTTGGGCTATGTCGGTCACTCTGGTTCCACTGCGGATATCCTAATTTCTAAGTTTATCACGCAGAGAAACCCCGAGCATAGCCCTATCCATAGCTCGCTGAGCAAACTTGAGCGTCCTCATACGGCTAGCAGTTAAGAACCACGTCTCAGAGCCATAAGTCATCACTGGCAACACGCATTGGTTGTACAATCTCGTTTTCAGGTTTTGAGGTATACCTGACGAGATGTGTCGTAATTTCCCCAACGCTGCCCAGCCGAGTTGAATCCGTCGATTGACCTCTCGGTCGAAGTTATTTAAGTCTATTTCTTAAATATATGTGTATAAATAAAACAAATTTTATTGAGATTACCGTTTAGTTTAAACAAATTTTATTGAGATTATCGCGTTTAGTTTAAAATTATTTACTTATTTAACTCCTGACATGAGTGCTTTGCAGCATCCACGGTTACGGGAAAACTGAGTTGTTCAACGTCCTGGTGTCATAAGTTAACCCGGCTATCTTCAGGCTCTTAATTTTTTTCGGACCAAAACAATAAGAATAATAATAAATACTATGATATAACGATGGAGTTCTCTTTCCGATGACAATTGAATATAATAAAAAAATACATTTGCTAATCCGGCTGACAAGCGTGGCATCTAAGGAAAATATAATATGTAAGCAATCTACGGGAATGCCGTTATTTGTGATGGGATTTTGATAGGCTTTAATGTGTGAATGAATAAGTAGAAACGGAAATTATGCATGCCAGCTAAAACATACTTCTGCTCTCCGCTAAAATAACAATATAGCGGTAATTTTTTTATAGAATAAGCGTGACAAGGAAGCACAATCCACCTGACGGTAATTGGAAGCTGTAGCCTATATACATGTGGACATATACATCTATCCTCGATTAAGAATTGAAATACAGATGCGATGTCACCCCTGAGGAATAAGATGAATTGCCTCGTTACCCAGTAAAAATTCTCCGTTTCTTTACACTTACCATATGAAACACAGCATTCTTCTGCTGTTTTAGGCTGGTATTCTGTAAGAGCGTGGTCTTACCTCTACACTACCCATTCGTGCTACAGCCATGATATATCTGCAGCGTGGCTCTTCCAGGTAAATGTATTTCTGTATTTTTGTTTGTTAACAGAAAATCAAGGTCAACCAGACGAGCTCTCTTCATGATATTAGTGTTAGACGCGGCGGTGATATTCAGGTCTGATAGTGGCTTAAGTGGCAGGCGGGGCCTCTCTTCGCCGGGCTGTGCCATCAATGTCGCCAACTATCTGCAGCGTGGTCTTCACCTTAGTGACCATACGTCGGGTTTCATTGGTGCCTTCTTGATTGAGCGGGCGGGGAGACGGGAGAGACAAAGTTTTATGTGTAATTATCTTCTTCTTTTTGACGTATTGTATAGAAACAAGGGAGTAACAAACTGTGCTGAAGCACGCAGTTCATCTAATGGTAAGCGAATGCTGTAGACCAAAGATATCTACAATGATCAAAAATTAGGAATCCTAATAAAGATTCGTTCTCATCCTGAGGACTTAGGTAGGATGCGTCGTTACCGGTAAAAAACACAAAGCACGACAAGCAAACCCCTTCCGAATTTGTAAATAATCTTATTATATTAATTCCGAAAAAGATGGATTGCCTCATTTCCAATAAAAAGGTTATGCGGTTCTCTTCACACACCATACAAAAAACACAGTAGCGTAATGCTGATTTTACTCGATCACTTTCCGCTTGGAAAACGCTCACAATATTTACATAAAAGTACCCAATGCAGGGGCTTGTACGTCTTACATTTAAAAATAATGTGGAGGAGGCACATGGCCCCACACAGGCCAACGCCGTGTGCGGTGCAACCCAAACGACGCGCTCTCCCAGATTAGGGACGAGAATATGGGGACTGAACAAAATAACTGGCGAACCAGTAAAAGAGAAAATTGGATCACCAGTTTTCTTGCAGATCGGAGCATCAAGGTTGTAGTAGATGGTGCATGCTGCGATTATAAGTCTATTAACGCTGGTGTTCCACAAGGCTGCATGCTATCACTAACCCTGTTTCTTCTCAATATCAATGATATGTTGCAAATCGGTAAACGTTAACCGTTAACGGAACAAACTTGTGTTTGAAGTCGAGACTTTGTTGAACAAAGTCTCGGACTGGGGGCGACTAAATCTAGTCCAGTTTAATCCCCAGAAGTCACCAGTTTGCGCTTTTACCGCTAAAAAGAACCCCTTTGTCGTATCTTCTCAATTTATGGGCACTCCCCTTGTTGCCTCAGCCAGTATCGGAATCCTCGGCGTCGACATATCGAGTGACGAGCAGTTTCATGGTCACTTGGAAGAGAGACCAAATTGGCCTCTAAAAAACTTGACGTGCTCAGCAGTGCGGGACAGTATTTCATGCCGGCACACCGCCTACAGCTTTATAAGGCGCAGTTTCAGCCTCACATGGTGAGGCTGAACATCATACTGTTCCCATGTCTGGGCTGGGGCTCCCCAGTGCCAGCTCCTTCCATTTGATCGCATCCAGCGCAGAGCGTTTCAAATTGTTGACGACCGAGTTCTTTTGATCTGTTTCGGTGTGTGATAAGTGATTATGTGTCGTGAAGACTAACGCCATTAAAATATACACTTGTAATAGATAAAGTGTTTAATTTTATGTACATTTATTTCATTCCTGCCTGACAGTTCGTCTAATATTTACGTAACTAATTAAATTTCGCTACACTGTCTTTGCTTAAATTGCTTCTAAATT
>JAGSMP010001439.1:0-51479 GCA_029286625.1 Parnassius orleans
ATAAGTGATTATGTGTCGTGAAGACTAACGCCATTTAAAATATACACTTGTAATAGATAAAGTGTTTAATTTTATGTACATTTATTTCATTCCTGCTTGACAGTTCGTCTAATATTTACGTAACTAATTAAATTTCGCTACACTGTCTTTGCTTAAATTGCTTCTAAATTCGATAAATTACTATAACTCATTTAGTCTGTATACTTGTGATAAATTTGAATATGCTTCATTTGAGATTAACTCCTTGAATGTAGAGGTATTTGCGTTTCAATGTACATAGGTCTACATTCGGTGATATTTAAAAGTAAAAAGAGAGTTTTAGAAATAACTTAAATAAAATTATTTTCATAGACAGACTAAATAATGATGTCTACAAGTTAAATTTTACACATTTAGATTTAAGATAATCGACATAGACAATTTATTTTACCAGTTTTTCGATTTCTACGTGTTTCGGATGAAATATATCCTAAACCACTCATGACATTGTTTTTTATCTGTTCGTGAAATTTCATCACCATCGGTTCACCTATTCCGAATATTAACTTGAACCGACGGACAGAAAGACAGACACAATTTTTGGAAATGGTTATTCATATCTTAATAAATCACCACAGCCTATCAAAGTCCACTGCTGAACATAAGCCTCCCCATAGACTGACTCATATGGATATTTCCCTTAGTTGTCACGCGTTGCAGGCGGTTCGGCAACCGCAAGTTTTAATTTTCTAGCTGTTATTAGGAACATACTGATGTCCATCTCCTCTTGTGTTTGTCTCTGTCGCCTCTTAAGACCCATGGTACGACATGGGATATTCTTACACCGCCACCACACAGTTTAACCATGTCTTAACAGCATGTTAGCCCCGTGAGCTCAATAAAGGGCAGTTATTTAGATATTATAGGCAGACACTTCAATTTTATTTTATTTTTTTGTATAGATAAATATAACGCACAAAATAGAAATCGAAGAGGATCACTGAAAATATGAGACGCGTAGTACTGCGATCGACAGTTCACCTGCCAAGCGTGGTGTTTATGGCAAATTATTCGATTTCATTGCAGATGTGACTGCCCCATGTTTAGCACTGGGAAGAAATAAGAAGGAGACATTAATCATTGATTTTCGCTTCATTGTGTAATAAAATATATCTAGTGGTCGCTAAGTGAGCGTAATTTGACCGTAATTCATTAAAGTATAAATTTTGTGTATTAAGCAAGCTGTATTTCACTTTCAACTGCACATTGCACTACGCGAGACAAGGGCCTCTCATTTTTGAGCATGTTATGGAGCAATGAGTCTTCTGTGCTGCACTCGTGCGTATTGCCGGGACTTCACACTTCGTTGATTTTTTTTTCTCACAAATGCATGGCTCGGCTGCATCACCTCTTACCTCCTATTACCACCTATCACTGGGATAGCAGTCAAGCATTGGTTTATGATAGTTAAAAAAATGCTGAAGAAATGGACTAAACTTGCACAGAATACCAGCGTAAAACAGCAGCAGTGTGTTTAAAATAATGAGTTAAGGTACTATTTTTACAGGTACAGGTGCATTTCATCACAATTCTCAGAGGTGACATCGCATCTGCATTCATTATCGAGTGAGATTTTAGTGTATATGGCTCCCATTATTCACTTGCAATCAGGTGGCCTGTGTGCTTGTTCGTCTCTACTTCTCATTTATATACAAAATATATAACAATAATAACATTATTTTCACGCAAATTTTGGTCACGACAGTCAGTTTCAACGAAAACTAGTCAGGAGAGTACACGAGTGTGTGCGCAAACACAAGTATACTCTCCATTCCCTTCCTCTCACAGTCTAATGGGATGACAATCCTACACGACCTGAGAAAGGTCAGGCGCAGGACCAACAGTTTTACATTTTTTGAGGCTCAGTGGTGAAACACCGCAACTTTCTTACTCCGAGCTGCTACTGAGAATTTCTTGAAAGAAAACACTGATTTTATCTGATTTTGCGCCCGATTACACTTTTTTGGGACCCCGGATTTGAACCTGGAGCCACATGATCAGCAGTTGCACTTACGACCACTAGACCAACAAGGTAGTTAAAAAATATATTGTTTACTATGTAAGAGGGCCATTTTCTGTAGTATTTGGGAATGCCATTAAAATATTAGAAAATTTTCCGTAGTGCTTATAAAAATAAAAATATTTAATCTCTAATCAACTCTCTACGCGAGATTATGTTCACTTCTTTAATACTATTATGATTCCATTTGCAAAGGCAGGTGTAATCACTCACTATATAAAGTAAAATAAAGGTACGGGGAATAGTGCAATGTAGGGAGAAAGTAATGCTATTACTGTAAGCCATTAAGTTAATGCTAATGTTATGAAAACCTCATAGGAGTGTTCTATTATAATACACATTTGTATCGTTTATTTTAGTTTTCGACAATGTTGTTGTATCGACACTATAAACGCTAAACAACATTACCATTTTTTATTAAAACTTTAAAGCAAATGCCTTTCTACATCACCATCACAGTTCATTGGTCTCTTCTACTGATAGTCACAGTGCATACTTCTGTAACCTGCGTACAACGCCTTTTTGCTAACCCTATGCTAAAAATAAATATCCTCCAATAATAATAATAAAAATAAATAAAATAAAAATGATAAAGCAGCCATATGTGGAAGCCGCCATGGATCTTCCCTTTGGTTGATTCAGGCGATGATGGAATGGTCACCCAAGAACTAGAGCAGATGAGGTAAATTGGAGGAGGCGATTGTGGAAACGCGCTGTACGCCTCTCGAAAATCGACCGCGACTCCACGCATAACCTAAGCAAGCGGAATCGGGATGTCGTGACGGCCCTGAACCCATTGCTGGCAACCTTTTGGAAACCAGCGGGATCTTTGCGATACGGACTCAATACTCTTTGGCGCCGCATTGGCGGTTTGCCGTATTGTTGGTGCCAAACTTCCCACATCTGGACGTGCTACTGGGCAAAGGCGCTATCCCAGCCTGGCGAAGAAGGATTGAGGACCGTATCGCAAAGGCAAAACCCTCATCGGCAGACTGATAAGCTGGGTCGGGCAATAATAGGCCGAAATTGTGAGCACCGTCAGGATGGCGTTTGCTGGGACAAATATCAGTTTGTCTCAGCCAGATATAACGCAAAACTGACGGAGCGCATAGACGACCTGAAGCAGAGAATCGCTGCTTGGGGTAAGCGGATTCGGCGATATACCGAGAGGTCGACACGGTTCGTCGATACACCAGTATCGTCTCTTCCAGAGTGGTCAGAAGAGGCTCTATGAATCATTGGAGCGACCAATGGTACGTGGAACGGGCCCAGCATCGAATCAGGCCAACACTGTCGCATTCTGGCGCGGCCTGTTGTCAGAGACCGCAAACCACAGCGAGGGCCCTTGGACGGAAGTTCTGGCGAGTCAGTGTACGAGTGTTACGCCTATGGACCCCGTCATCATAACGCCGGATGACGTAGCTGAGGCGGTCCGTGGGGCCTCGAACTGGAAAAGTCCGGGACTCGACGGACTGCATCACTACTGGCTTAAGGGGTTCGTGGTGTCACGCTGTGCTCGCCCGACAGTTTCAAGAGGCTCGACCAAAAGTCACCCTGAGCCTCTTCACTCCGAGGATCACTCATTTGGTTCCTAAAGACCGGGATTTCACAGACCCGAGCAAATACCGCCCCATAACCTGTCTACCTACCATATACAAGACACTAACATCCATTTTGAGCGCGAGAATCACTCGTCACCTGAACGCAAATCAGGTGATGTCACGCGCTCAAAATGGATGTCGGGCGGTGGTCGTGGAACCAAGGAACCACTCCTCATTGACGCGGTCATTGGCAAGGTGGTTAAACGTAACCGTCGGAACCTCTCCGCCGCCTGGATAGACTACAAAAGGCATTCGACTCGGTGCCTCATACATGGCTTAAGAGGTCCTCGAGCTGTACAAGGTTGACTGTACAGTTCGAGACTTCCTCAGGCAGTGTATGGGGCAGTGGAGTACGATCCTTTGTCATCTGGGCGAGCGGATGACGGCTGCGGAGAACCACATAAGGATAAGAAGGGTATCTTCCAGGGCGATTGTTTGAGTCAATCTGGTTTTGCCTCTCCTGAACCCTCTCAGTACCTTACTGGAGGACTCCGGAAGGGATTTCAGCTTCGGAAAGGAGGTACAAAGTGACCCACCTTTTCTATATGGATGATCTCAAATTATTCGCCTCCAGTCGCTCCCATCTTATGGAATTGCTAAACATCACTTGTGATTTTAGTAATTCTATTAGAATGGACTGGGGACAGATAAGTGTGCGGTCCTCCATGTTGAAAGGAAGGTTGCTAACTCTGAGGCATAGACTTATCTATGCCCATCAACATAGGACCCTTTCTGAGGCTGAAACATACCGATACCTGGGTATGTCACAGAACATCGGTATCGATGAGGCGGGTATAAACAGTCAGTTTGCGATATGTTTTATACGCTTGACCAAAGTGCTTAACAGCCTTTTGTCCGGTGTGAATAAGACACGCATATAACGGTTGGGTCATGCCTGTTCTCATATATACCTTTGGCATACTTAGGAGGACTCAAACTGAACTTAACGCCCTGGATAGAAAAGTCCACTACTATGACGTCCCATAGGATGCATCACCGAGATCGTCGATTATGAGGCTGTACTTGCCGCGGAAACATGGTGGGCGTGGCTTTTAGCGCGCTTACCATGCATAATCGCAAGTGTGCAGCCTCCGTAATTACTTTCTGACGAGATCGGATGATCCATTCTATAGGGACGTCATTTCTTGTGATAAAGGACTTACCTCTATCCTTGGCCAACGAGCAATGGCAAGACCCGGCAGTACAAAGCATTTCCGACCGGGAGACCGTATGGAAGGAGAAGGAGCTCACAGGAGGTTCTACAAGGCTCTACATGTGCCTTTCGTGACACAGTTGCCTCCTCCACTGGCTACGTTTTGGTGACCTCTTTGGGAAACCGAGGGTTTTGTCTGTGCGATACAGGATTGGGTTATTAAGACCAACAACTATCGGAGATACATCCTAAGGATGGCACCGTCGACATCTGTCGAGCTTGTCGCCATCCCGGTGAGTCACTGGGCATGTCATCTCCGGTTGTTCGGCGCTTTCTAACTCTGAGTACTTGCACAGGCACAACTTAGTAGCCAGAATTCTACCAGGAGCTCGCTCTGAAATACGGTCTCGTGGACCGGAAATTGCCGTATTACAAGTACTTGCCGGAAGCCGTGCTCGAAAATGATCGCGCCAGGCTCTACTGGGACCGGCCATCATCACAGATAGGACTATTCTTGCGAATAAGCCTGATATTGTGCTGATGGACCGGGCACAATCAAGGATATTTTGGTCGACATCACCATTCCGTATGACGAGAACCTCGTGAAAGCCGAAACAGATAAGCGAACAAAATATCTGGACCTGGCTCACGAGGTGACCGACATGTGGGGTGGACTGCCGACCGAAATTATACCTGTTGTCGTCTCTGCGAACAGGTTAATCCCAGTCAGCCTCTCGGGTCATCTGAGGCGACTGGGACTCGTGACGGACCGCTCCAAGCTCAAATGCAGAAGGCGGTGCTCCTCGATACCGCCCGCATCGTCCGCAGGTTTCTCTCCTTTCCCCTAACCTCGGCCGTTTGGTCTCCTGCCGAGGGTTTCCATCTGTTGGGTTTTTATTTATTTATGTATTATTTATTTATTTATGTTAGTATATTAAATATATATTTATGTTTATTTATTATTTCCTTTAAAATATTTATTCAGCCTAACCAGATGAGAATACTATATAAATACCCCAAAATAATAAAATAAAAATCGTTTATTTTGACCACAAGGATCATAGATGTTAGTAATAATACAAATCTTAAAACTGATGTAGTAAACTTAAAACTATTTACCTATTTAAATAAAACTAGTTTTACGGATTTTATCGCGTATATTAACTTATTTTATATTCCCGACGTTTCAGTACTTTACAGCACCCATGGTCACAGGGGACTGAGGTATTTGACGTCCCAATGTCATAGTTAACCACGGTTACCTCCAGATTAAAATTATTAATTTTGTTCCGATCTACATATGAACTTACAGTATCTTGAAGTCTTGCAGTTGTATGCTTGGGTTGGGATTTAATTTTATTAATTATAGGATCCCAAGCAGATGGTAACACCAACCATCTTCTCTATTGAAATTAGGATGTTTTTGATTTCAATAGCTCGCGAATCATCCTTGGAAGAAATCGGTATTCTTTAGCGAGGATTTGTGGTCTATCAAATCTAATGTAGTGACGAGGGCGATCCTGTACATGTTCACAGACTGCAGACTCCCCGGAGCGTCGATTCTTCACATCAGCTATGTGTTCTTTAAAGCGGGTTTTATTGATCTTTTAGTTTGTCCTATATAAGAGACCACATTCACAATCAAGCTTGCACTCCTGCATCTTGCAGAGGACATTACATAACTGATGGTAAAAACGGACTAATTTTCTTCGGCGGCTTGAAGTATGTTTTGATGGAAGCACGCTTCATGATGTACTCAATCTTGTCAGTGACACCTCTGACATATGGCAGTACAGCAGGCACGCGCTCGACTGTGGCCAGCTTCACTCGTTCACTGTGATGTAGGCGCGGGACCTGAAGCTTGTTGTCGTGCAAAACTTGCTTGACCTGTTGGAGTTCGGCGGCCAGGTGTTTACTATCACAGATCCGTCGCGCTCTCTGAAAAAAGATTTACCCACTGTAGCTAACTGTGAAGGATGGTGGTAAGAATCACCGTTTAAATATCTATCTGTATGGGTCTTTTCTATACAGTGTGGCTCAAGGTGTTATCAGGATTCCGAATTACTAACACATCTAGAAAAGCTAAAGAGTTGTTTGCCTCTAACTCCATTGTGAATTGAATTTTAGAATTTATGGAGTTAAGATGGTCTAAAATGCAGTTACTTTATCTAAAGGTAGAATTGTGAAAGTGTCGTCTACGTACCGCTTGTAGAATCTTGGATTTAACCGTGGTTAACTATGACATTGGGACGTCAAATACCTCAGTCCCCCATGACCATGGGTGCTGTAAAGTACTCGAAACGTCGGGAATATAAAATAAGTTAATATACGATAAAATCCGTAAACTAGTTTTATTTAAATGTGTAGTGTTCGCGTAAATATAAAAATCACTATTTACCTAATTCTAAAACTATATCTAAGACAGGCCCGATTAGTCAGCACGTGCACCATATGACAATGGTTCAGGTATTGACAATCAAACCTGTCAGAAAATGCTCTCAGGATGCCATTGGAACTGGCCCGCACCCGGCGCACCAGGGATGCGCATCGTTTACGCATGGTGGTGTAGAAACAATCCACACGCGCATCCGCGAACATATCCGATGCACTACAGTAACGAGGCAGACCCAACAGCATCCTGAATGCATTCTTGTAATGAACACGCAGGGCATTGTACTGTTTCTGCGTGTAGTCTATCCACAGACTGCTCGTGTAAAAGGAAGTGCAGTAAGCTCTAAAGAGCGTTACTTTTACAGGGCCAGAACAACGAGCGAATCTGCGAGCGATCATGTTCGCTCTAACAGACAATGCCCTGCGCTCTCTCTCTCTCTATGTCAGCATCATCTTTCAGGTCAAAGGATACCATATAATCCAGGTACTTAAACTGAGACACCCTCCTTAACGGGGTACCGTATAACTTAATGGGTGGTACATATGAAGGCAAGGCTTTCCCCTTGGCCTGAAAGACCATGCATGCGCTTTTCTTAACGTTATAAATCAATCCGTGACTGCGGGCGTAGCTTACATATGCTCAAAAGTTTTGCCAAGCAACAAACGGAAGCACTCAACAACACCATGTCGTCTGCGTAACTAACGTTGTTGAGGCATACTCCGTCAATATGACAACCGACATGAGTGGTGCTAAGCAACTCTATCAGTGCATTCACATAAAGGTTGAAGAGCTTAGGGGAAGTTAAGTTCCGCACTCCAACCTATATGGCTGCGAATAGGTTTCGGACCATCGCACGACATTGACCCGGTTTCGATACCAAAATTTGGAGATCCTAGTAACTTCTTCAGTCCCGTATCTTTCAATTTCTGCCATAGGATATCATAATTTACCAGATCGAACGCCTTGCTAAGGTCCAGAAAAAAGGCATAAATAGGCGTTTGTCTAACCGAATAGTACTTCACAGTTTGCTTCAAACATAATATGGCCGACTCTGTTAACAAACCTGGCTGAAGCCAAACTGATTGTCGTGTAGGCATATGTTTATAAAGCTGAGCGTTAAGCAAACTGTCAAGCACTTTTGCTACACCTGTTGCAAGTGAGATAGGCCTATAATTGGACTTATCAGATATGTCCCCAGTTTTGTTCTTACAATTGGCACACCACAGTTCTCATTAGAGCTGCGGGCAAGTACGAATGCGCTATAAATAAGTTATAAAACATGGCAAGCACTCTAGGTAAATGAGGACCCACATGCCTTAGGTGTTCAATACTTATCCGTCATGGCCAGGAGACTTCCCACGCGACATAGAAGCTATAGCCTTATTGACATCCTTCGCTGTAAATTGGATTCCAATCTCCTGACCATACGTATCCTCATCTCCTATGGCCCGTGATGGCCCCAACGTAAAATACTCACTCTAAAATGCTCTCTAAACATATCTGCTATAAGACTATGATCATTAATACCATTAACACTCACTGGTAGGCCAGGTTTACTATTTAAATTATTGGTCGATTTCCAAAAGATACGAAAATCATTTTTTGCGTGCTGAGTAGCCAAGATGTCCATTTTTATTTGTTCACTGTGGTTCTGACACCACTTTAAGCGCAACTTAAACAAACTGCGACTCCGATGCATGTCCTCATAGACACTACTATTTTTTTATTTTCCCCACCAACCCACATTAAAAATTTCGACCTGGCATCCCTGTGGGCATCGCGTACATATCTGTTCCACCCAACCACAGGGCGCTTGTCAACGCGCGATCTTACAGTGTTGGATTCAGTGGCAGCCACAGATAAAGCATTTACAATTTCATAACATAACATAAACACTCACGCCTGTCACCCAGAGGTAGGCAGAGACTACGGACTTCCATTTGGCACGATCCTGGCACACCTCTCGCCTCCTTTACATCCATATATCTACGCATACACGCTCGTCGGTTAAGGGTACTCCTAATCTGGCCCATTTTCAATATATCGCCAATTTGGTCGATAAACCTTCGTCTAGGGCGTCCCTTTCCGACTCTGCCGTTCACTTCTGCAGCATAAATTTGCTTTGTCACTCTTTCTTCGTTCATTCTTTCTACATGACCAAACCACCGAAGCATTCCTTTCTTAATCCTGGTCACAACGTCATCTTGCAAACCACACTTTTCTCTTATCACACTATTTCTCACTCTGTCATTCAGATTCAGCCCTAGCATACTCCTTAATGACCGCATTTCTACAGCATTTATTCTACTCTCATGCTTCTTCTGCCAGACCCAACTTTCACTACCATACATTAAAGTAGGACTAACACAGAATTGTGAATTGCCAAACGTGCCTTTTTTGACACATTCTGACTCTTCACAATTGCGTGTAGAGCCCCATATATTTCCTGCGTTCTCTCGTCGTTCTATATCCTTATCATATCTACCATCCCTGCTAAATAAACATCCCAAATATACAAACTCATCCACTTGCTCAATCAATTCCCCTTCTATTCTTATTTTACATAACGTTTTACTTTCTTCTGTTTCAAAACCATCACTTTCGTCTTACTTTCATTCACTTTCATATCCCTTTCTTTTAATGACCGGTTCATTAAAGTAACCATCATTTCAACTCGGCCGCCGACGATGCAAATATGACTTGATCATCGGCGTACAAAAGGCATTTGATGGTTAACTCACCCATTCTCAACCCACATTCTTCAACTTTCAAAGTTTGCAAACAACTGTCCATAAATAGGTTAAACAGCCGAGGCTACAGCCCTGTCTGACACCTTTTGGATGCCAAACCAGTCCGAGTAGACCCCGTTGATCCTGACACAAGCACTAGAGTCCTATAAAGAGACTTCAATTCCTGTATCAGATCAGTGATCAAACCAAATGAGTTAAGTGTTTGCCATAACACATTCCTGTCCACTCTGTCATAAGCCTTTTCCAAGTCCATGAAAGCACAAAAACTTTCTGGTTTTGGCCAAAACTTCTCCGCAATCATGCTCATGGAAAAGACTTGATCCGTACACCCCATACCCTTTCTAAATCCAGCTTGCATCCCAAATTTTTCCATCAGGTTCTTCCATAACTCTTTCAATTAACACCTTAGCATACAGTTTACCACAATGCTAAGCAAGCTGATACAGTAGTTTTACAGTCCTGCTGTGACTCTTTTCCTTTATATATTGGGACTATAACGGCTTTGCACCAGGCTTCGGTACCCGCTTCAGTTCCCAACATAAATTAAACAAGGTGTACAGCAGGCCTGCCACCACTCCCTCTCCAGCCCTTAGCATTTCAGTGATACTCTATCATATCCAGCTGCCTTACCTGCTTTCATGCTTTTCATTGCTTTCATTATTTCATCTACACTTATCTCCCTACCTCTCTCCACTTCTTTCGGAATTTCTTTTCACTTAATTCAGACAACCCTTCACTCATAAACACGCTTTCAAAATATTCCTTCCATCTCTTTAAATTCAAAACTTCCTCATTCAGCATACAGCCATTCTCGTCTCGTATAGCATTCATTCTAGGCTGTTTTGAATTTCGCCTAGCAGTTCTTACGAGTTTCCAGAACATTTAATATTTGCCTGGAAGTTATCAGATATCCTTCTATCATTCTTATCCGTTCTTTCTTGCTTTTCCTTTCAACAACTTCTTTTACTCTCTTATTTATAAGTCTAAAGTCTGCCTTTTTCTTTCAATCTCATCATTCATACCGCCAGAATTACCAGCTTTGGTTGCCAGTAAATCTAGCCATGCTCTCTTCTTTGCTTCAACTTTTACCCATACCTCATCATTCCAACATAACGTATTATTTTCCTTTCATTCATTCTCTTACTTACACCACATACTTCGGTGGCTGCATCACCAAAACTTTCTTAACATTATTCCATACAGTCTTCAGGTCTAAATCATTCATACATATTTCATTCAAACCATTTATATTCTCATTGAATTAAACTACTTTTACGGATTATATCGCGTTTAATTAACTTATTTTATTAATTCCGACGTTTCCCGTGACCATGGGTGCTGTAAAGCACCCGAAACGTCGGGAATTAATAAAATAATAAACGCGATATAATCCGTAAAAGTAGTTTAATTCAATGAAAAGTTCGCGTAAATATAAAAATCATCATTTGTATTCTCCCTCAGTCTACATTTATACTTCTCATTCACACCTTCATCTTGTAACCTCTCTGTTCTTATACGCTGTAACGCAGTGGTAGCCAGATGTCCGATGCCGCCAACGCCTGAATAGACCATTAATTCGGCATAAGACCAAGTAATGATCCGTCCTACGTTGGAACCCGGTAAACTCTTGTATCTACCACTGCGCTCCGCATTCTTTCATCCACAATTATGAAATCTATCATGCTTCTATCATCACCTCTTTCCCATGTATACATGTGAATCCTCTTATGGCGAAAAGAAAGTATTCGTCACAAAAGATTATTTTCCTCATACGGCGAGGAGGTCTTCACCATTCTCATTTACACTTTCATCGCCAAACATTCCTAATATCCTTTCATAACCAGACCTTTTCACCCAACTCTTCCATTAAAATCTCCTAACATAATGATATTTTCATTTCCCCATTTCATCAACACCATTCTTACCATGTCCCAAAACTGCTCTCGGATATAAGTGGGCTTAGACATGTCTGGGGCGTACACCTAGCACAAACAACTTCTTTAAGCCCACTTTCATTCGTATCCACCTTGACCTTGGCTTACACATTCATACTCTTTCACATTGACCCATTCTTTCTGAAGGATGACACCGACTCCTAGCATGCCCGCTCGGTCTCGTCTACACCAGACCAGTAAGCGGTATACATGCCATGTGCAGTAACATCCTTTCCCTTTCACTTTCGTCATTACACATCTATTCCTCTATCATTCATCATTTCGCATATTTCATCCATCTTATCATTCATTGCTCCACATACATTCAGCGTAGCCAGACGGGCCTCCGCAATCCACTTTTCGCCTCCGGGAGACAGAACGTGACGGGTGGCGAACCTCGTCGCCGGTTTTACTCCGGAGATTCTACGCACCCTGCCCCATTAAAGGCGCCGAGAACTCAGGCCATTTCTTTAATGTGTTGGCTCATGGTGCGATCTAAGGGGTGGTAGATTTTACGCCGCTACCATACGGCGAGGCCGAGTCTATCCTTTCGGCTTTGTCGCTCGTTTAGCACCACCGGGGACACGTGTAGGGTGGGCCTAGGGTTAGGTGGTCGAAGCCTACGGACGCGAGCGACTCAATTTACTCAATTTACAATTTCGCTATATAATTTATCGATAAGTAATCTGTGATCAATGCACTTACAAACATAATCACTACAAGAACGAAATTCTTCAGGAAAATCGATAACTCTTAATTTCATGACATAGTTTAGTATATATTTCGATATACTCCGGTTTTCTATCTCCCATAGAATCTCGTTTGTCACTTTATATACAACATTCAACTTTGGTTTGACAATATCAAGTTGCATTCAATTACTAAAGGATCATGGTCAGACCAGTAGACATCATACTTAACATAAACATTCAAAATAGACGATACAGCGGATTTCGTCGCCACACAGTGATCAAGCCACTTTCTCGACCCGTGGACCTCACTTACAAAGTTTGTGTGCCCGACCTTACACTAACAGCTGTACATCTACACATGACCACTCTTCTTCGTCACAAAACACGTCGACTCGTCATAAAACGGCTCATTCAGAATGGGCGTTAAAGTCGCCAAGGATGTATACATATTCTACATTAATACTATTAATAATAGCACTCACCGAACTGAGGCAATCAGTAAATTATGTGGTCTTGCGTTGTCGTGAAGCAGCAGTGGCCTAGAGCGATTGAACAATCTCGGTTGTTTAGCAGCTAGTTCTTCCTTCATGGTTTGCAGTCGCTGACAATAGATATCTGCCGTAATCGTTTGGCCAGATTTTAAAGCTGTAGTGAATGATACCGGCGCTAGTCCACAAACACTCACAATAAACTTTCTGGTCAATTTTCGTTTAGAGCAAGATTTGGCTGGGTCTCAGGGTTCAGCCATTGCGACGAGCGCTTCCGATTATCGTACAGTATCCACTTTTCATCTGGTAATGATTCGATTTAAAATGCCTTCATTATTGTGTCGGTTGAGCAAAGTAACACAGCAGTCGACGCGTGTTTGCAAGTTCTATTCGCTCAATTCATGAGGTACCCATCGTTCAAGTTTTTACTTTCCCGATTTGCTTCAAGTGGATTAATACAGTTTTATCACTTACCCCGAAGCCTGCAGCTATCTCTGAAGTGATTTGTGATGGATCCGCTTCCCAATAGCCTTTAATTCTTCATTTCCACTTTGGTCTCCGGCCGTCCACAGGTTGGTTCTGAAGGTCGAAATTTCCATAACGAAAAGTTGAAACCAAAATGTACCATGCTTTCTTTGCGACACCAGCGCCGTACATCATTAATCCTTCAAGCTGTTTCTGCAGCACTGGTGCCACAGTAGAACTCGTACTCATAAATATACCGATATTAACATGTTTTCCATTGTGCGGTAATAAGCGACGCCAAAGAAAAAATAATGGGGAAAAAACAAAAAATGACTGTTTTAAAACTCAAATGTACCAGCTAAATGAATTTATAAATTTGAATTTGGAATTATTAACCAAAGAAGATATTTCAGATCAAAGTGGTCAGTACGACAAAACGCTAATTTCATATGTAAGGACCTAATATAATTAAATACTTTTGCTAGTCATAATTAAATCAGTGTAATTAAATTTAACCCATTCAATACACTTTATATTAATTTACACTTTATTGCGTAAAGTGAATACCATTCTAACACTATACTCGGTGATAAATCTCTAGAAAACCTTAAAACAAATGCGAGCACACGATTAAATGAAAACCAAAGTACTACGCAAATATCACTTGCAAGAGGCAGAGTTAATTAAAAAATTTACATCACTTTCTTGGTTCCAAAGTACACCATTTCGCAATAAATTCAAGAGTAATTTACTTTGTACAAATAAGACACTTAATATTTGAATCTTTCGAGTTTATAATTTGATTTTCGGTTAAAACCAAAACGCTCCATAAATTTTCACCGTGTTTTGGCGTATGAGAATCAGTACCCCATTGCATCCCGTGGTTGTCGTAAGAAGCGATAAGAGGTAGAAACTGGAGATGGAATTACATATAATATTACGTATTTAATTTTCCATTGTCTCATATACTATAATATATATAATATACTATATACTTGTTTACCTACTATTTATGCACACTTCTATAAATTTTAATGCAAATGATCTTCACCAAGGTTTGCCTGGAAGAGATTGCTGTTTATCAGTAAGGCTAGCTAATTGTACATATTTTTATAAATTTAAGTTTTTAGTGTTGTGTAATATTTTGTGTGCAATAAAGAGTATAAATTAAAAATGGGCACCAACATTTTCGTCATAACACAAAACTGTGTTTGCCAAACACGCCTGCCAAGCATGGCAACTATGGCAAAAATTCCTCCCTATTAGGCAACTTATTGGGAAAGTCTATGTTCAGCTGTGGACTTTTGATAGACTAATGGTGAATAACGTTACACTCCAGCATTAGCAATAACAGGCATTTCTGTATCCCACAGTCTCATACAACTAAGTTTAAATAAAAGGCCCCAGTTGCGGTGTCTCTGAGGATTTACATATTATGATTACATACATTTATATTTACCGCGTAAATCACGCGTCTGAGCCGCGCATCGTGACACTTCGCTTAAAGTTAAAGTCAAAGTTACAGCCTATAGTAAGGTCCAAAAGTTACTGGCCTTAACTATAAAATGAAGGATAAATCTCAAACCACTATAATTATTTTTAGACATAATCTCCCTTTATTTCAATACACTTTTCACAGCGCTTTACTAACTTTTCTATACCCGTAAAAATATAGTCTGAATTTTGCCCTCAAAATGTGACAAAACTGCTGACTTCACCTCATCATTAGTGTCAATTTTTTTTCTCCGTAAGTTGGATTTAAATTTTAAGAATAAATAATATAATAGGGGCCAAGTCGGGGCTATAAAATGGTGGATGGTAGAGCTCAGTGAAACCGTATTCCTTAATGGCAGCCTTGGAAACACGATGTGGACCGGAGCATTGTCATGAAGCAACAACCGTCCTCGCGACAATTTCTCTCTATGGTTTTTTTCAATAGCATCTCGCAATTGATGTAGCAAGGGAGCATAGTAATTGCCTGTTACTGTTGTGTTGCGTTCTTTAAAATCTACGAGTAAAATTCCTTCGGAATCCAAAAAGATTTTAGCCATAACCTTTTCTGAGATTGAGTCACCTTTGCTTTTTGGCTGCGTTTAGGTCGGATGACTTCATCGATTACTTTTTGACAGAGGATCATGATAAAGAACCATGGTTTTATCACCAGTAACAATTGAATCCAAAACTTCTATCAGCCTTTACAAAGGGATAAAACTGAGTACAGCACTTCACAAGTTCTTGTTTTTAACGGAAAGAAGTTTTGGGACCCACCTAACTGAACATACAAACCCAAATGTTAATGTAGGATTCTAATCACTGTTGTTTTTGAAAATCCTGTCATAACACATCCTTTAGTTTTGGCCGTCTTTCTTCTCGTACTGTCTTCTTCACAAATTTAGTGTTTTCATTCTTAATGGCCTCGGATCCTGGACGCGGTTCATCATCAATTTATTCTCTTTCCAAACGAAATTGTTTCGCCCATTATTTTAGGATGGGGTACGAAAGACAAGAATGCCCGTACAATGCACCCGAACGTTGCTTGATTTCCGCCTGTGTCTTACGCTCTTTTATCAAAAAATTAAGTGCATGGCGCATAATAAGCGCATAGCGTTATGATACGTCGGCTATCTTTCGGATTAGGATGAGTGTGTTTGGCAGTAATTTTAAGTGATACGTGCATTTTTAGTTAACAACATTACCAATTTTGTTACCAAAGTCGATAGGGATCATGTGGGTGTGTTATGAGGGGGCGCCATACGTATGATAGTTGCATTGATGCTTACTGCTACTTGCGGTATTGCCTCTTGTTTTGGATCTGCGGGTGTACTGCACCTGATTCGACGCATCTTGTGGTTCTGATCCATGGAGGTATGCGGGTGGTGATGTCTGCTGGGATTGTATCAGGACCTTGGGATGGTGTAAGCCTGACGATAGTCGTATTGATGCTTGTTGCGTTCCGCAGCATCTCTGCGATGGTTGTTTGGCGGGTCGCTATTCTCAATGGCGCTCTCTGCGTCTTGGTTTGACTCACAACCTAAGTAGCTTTGCCCAAGTCGGGTCCCTTCATTACGGGGCTGCAGACTGTCTGACTTCCATGATGTTTTATATAACAACATAATAATATATCTCTATAAATTTCCCACCTTTGAATGATTGAAGGCAACTTGTTGGTGGGTGAGACAAACATGATCGAAAAATGCATATACTCAACGTCAGTGACACAAACCCTTTCTGATGGCGAATTATTACTATTATCTTATAACTGCCTATTGGCTATATATTAAAGCATAACCATAACCGTTGGCGGCCGAAAGCCGCGCAACGTGGGACCCCATTCCCTTGAGGTGAGCGGTAGACTCAAGAAACGCTCTGCGGCTAATTGGCCGTGTTGATCATGCAATTGGTGGTGATGCCTTACACTTACATCACGTCTGCAGGCACGGCGGTCTGGCAGGTGGTGGCGCTCACGGAGAGCTTTTTATGGCCAGTGTGCCTATTGTTGCTTAATCCGTGTGACGTACATTCACTGTGGCTGGATTTGATCGTATTCTGTATGGCGTTTACGCATCGCGACTTCGGTCGATGTTTGTGCTTACACACTACCAAGGGGCCCAGTCATCTTTTACTGGTACGCCAGTTATTTTGCTGTGGACTACGGTCCAGTTCCAAGTTAACGTCCTGCGGGGAGCGCGTTGGTTGGTTTGCGCTCACTGCACGCGTGTGTGGAGCCGTGCCTCCCCACATTTTTAAATTTAGGAGAGCGTAGCCCTCGTATCTGGTATTTATATAAATATTGTGAGCCTTTTACAAGCGGGAATGTATTAATTAATAAGGAATTGACTGATGTAAACCTGATACAAGTGGAATAGGGACGATGTAATGTTCTTAACCTTTATTGAGCCCTGTCTTCGTGAACGGGGTTCTTTAGCTCATAAGGCACTACCAGCAGCTTTTGACTGCTCTAGTGAATATTCATTCTTCCAAGAGACACCTAAAAGAACTAAGTTACTTACAAACACAACGTAAATAAGGGTCCTAACTAAGATGATCACGCCATAAATTTATTAACGGCCTATATTTAAACCTTTAGAAAGATCAATATATGGTTAATATACTGGTCATGTAAATTTGATATATTTTTAGATATCTTATAGATATAGATTCTAAAGAAAAGAAAAGATAGAAGGGGGTGGAAGTGTTACATTATCTTTATTATTACAGATATTCCTAAGAGAATTATTTGTTTTGAACGCAACGTAAACGCCGCTCTGTCGAAGAGTATTAGCTATTTTTTCAGAGATGGAGCTTAAGTAGGTCAAACCCTACAAGACCTGCTGAATGAACAAAGAAATTTTTCTAACTCACTTCTCTGAAACATCTTTAAACCTGGTCTCTAATAACGGACAGCCTCGCAATATGGTCGTTCGTCACCTTCACGGTGATCAGCGATTGGTTGCGTGGTTGGAGAGTAGGCAGGCGTTTCGCAGCGGTTTGTTATTAATTTAATAGCAGGCGGCTGCGTACGTCAGGTGGTGATTGGTCGCATGACGCGGTCGCTCGCTACTTAAGTGCGGAGCGGTTGCGTCGGCGAGTCTTATAAATAGCAGCTGTTTTTGGCTCACCGCTCACTTAGCGGTCAGCCACCGTAGAGTCTACTACACCTGAAGATGCCTCGTGTAGAGGGGAAACACGTGTCGTATTGTCGTCGGTGGTGTGTCTTTCCTAGTGTAGTGGTGGTGGGAGTAGTTGTGCTGGGATTAGTCGTGACGGGGATTGTGCAAGCAATTGGTGAGGGTGGGAGGTGCTCTTCAGACTAGGTGAGACACATCATTTTATTTTATTGAGCGGATATTGGCAAAGTAAAATTTTCCAACTTTAATTATATTGTTTGTTGTATATTACATTTGAATTAGTCTCAAATAAGTTAATTTCAGAATTTTGATAGTTTTAGACCAGTTTTTTTTTATAATAAATATTTGTGTTTATTAAAAATGTTTTCTATCTTTAAAATTTTGATCATAAAACTACGAGTTTGAAAATAATTATATCAAAGTAAAACCACATTAAAGCCTTCCCTTCCATCATATTTCACCTTTTTATTTTTGTCTTCCAATTTTGATTTACGTTATTTTATTTCGATTTTATTCTTTACGTCTTTCATATAATACTAGGCTGACAATAACATAAATATATATATTGGTAAATCCAATTGGGAGTGCCCTAAGCGCATTAAAAAAATACGTATAACATGATTATACGGAATTTTTTAAAGTAGTTTAAATACACACAAGTTTTCACTAATAACCTTATTATACTTCCAATTTTCCGATAATTTTATGTCGATTCAATTTCATTTTAAAAAAAAATCAATTTAAAAAAAAGTTTGGAAAATCCAAAAGTGCACGACTCATAATGCTCATATGATCATCATATCATCATTCAGGTCACTCCATAAACTCCAAGACGTATTTAAGTATAAATATTACATCCAAATTACTTTTAGTACGTACTACTATTATTTATTCTGTGCTTTTAAAATATTGTAATAAAATCTCTGATTATTATTATAATCAAGTCTAAGAAATTTGGTTTTCGAATATTGTGTATTTGTACAGCGATCTTTTTGAGCCGCTGCAAACAACCGATACAATTTCCACTCACGACGGCAACTGACGCCGAACTAACTGAGTGACGCAGTCTCTATTTAGTAAAAATTTATTCAATAGGCTGTCGAAAACACCGAAAATTTCGCAATTTCTTAGCCGAAAAGAAATTAATTATAACTAAAAAAAACAAAATTAAACTGCCATTTACATACAATGGCTTCCCACATGATAGATGAAGAGATTTAAAAATATATTGAGTTGAACAATTGATATTTTCAAAAGTTATCGTGTTAACGAAGCCATGCGGACTTGATAAATCCACACCATAAGCCACTAAAACCCCTTTTTTATGTAAAATTAGCAATCAATCGATTTAAAAAAATATTAATAAGTTCAACAATCATTTATCTTTCTGACAATGCTTCTTATATCACTTATATGTACAATATGATTGCTAGATACGATTTCATACCACAAAACGTTGGAATCTTAATTTTTAGGCCCTAGTAGAACATACCGGCGCGCTTAGCGCTTACGGCATGCAATAGAAATCTATTTTAGTTCCTGGGGCTGGATCCATAAATTGTTGGTTGTGACTAAAAGTTCGAGGCATAAACGTATAACTCTAAGGTATAAGTTTCTTTAATTTTAATGAACTGTAAAATACGTAATACGAAAATATAAAGTATAAGGTCATATGTCCACTGCTGAACATAGGCCTACCCCATAGTTTGCCTTGTATTTGCCATAGTTGCCAAGCTTGATATGTTATGGGTTGGTAACCTCAATTCTTAATTTTTTTATTAAGATAGCGCTATCCATCTCCTGGTATTTTCCTCTGTCTACTCGGATTACAGCCACAAGACGATATTCTTAAACCACCTACTGCTGTAATAGTAACTTGGAGCTAATGAAACTAAAGATTACGATTTACGGCTTTTATCGCGTTTGTTTAAATTTATTTTAAGTTCCGGCATTTTGAGTACTTTGCTTCCCCATGGTTACAGGTGTGAGGTCAGGAAATTGAGGATTAAATTTGACGTCCTTTGGCATAGTTAATCTGGGCTACCTTCACCTCGGGTAAAAAGTAAACGCCGAGCGCTTAGCCTCTTAAGTACCACGACTCCAGCTCAGTCAAAATTAATAATTAAAGAAGTATTCGTGTAATGTTACGAAAATCTGTTTATATGTGCTTAAAGCATATAAGCAAATATTCGGTACCTACATTTTCAAGTCAGACATTAAGGTGCCTGACTTGAAAACGCATTTTAATTAGTTCGCTTTATTTCACAGTATGCCCAAAATTCATGCAGTCTTTATAATAGCTGTTAAATACATACGATACGTGTATGTGTACGTACGGTTTATGTATTGCCTAAACGCATTATTGGCTTAAAGTAAAAAAAAAAACTATCGTCATATTTTGTTTATTCTATATAAAGGTATATACTATATGTTATTTTCTAAATATAGGTTTTGTTACATTGAAGTATAATGTTAGTACATATTACTTCAATATTTTGTAAAAAGTTTTTATAATATATACTAGCGATCTGCTCCGGCTTCGCACGGGTGATTTCTGGATCTTAATAACAAAACCTTCTACCGGGTCCAATTGTGAATCTAAACCAAACCATTCAGAGAGTCATTCAAATACATACAAAATATTTCAACCACTATAAAAAACAAGAATTATAAAATACTTGTTTTTTATAGTGGTTTTTGTAATCTATATTGTTTGTAATCTGTATTGGTGGTTGTAATCTATAGACACATACGTCTTTTTTCGATTAAGGATCGAAATGCAGACGCTGTGTCACGCCTGAGAACTACAATATAATACTCCCTTGTTAGAAGAAAGGGTGTAAAATTGGATAAACACTTATGTTGGTAATTGAAGTAGTACCACAGAATAGATTAAATTACAAGTGGTAGTACCAAATACACAAAGTTAGCAGTATTAAATTTTATTCTTTACTAATATTTTTGTTTTGTGATTTAATCCTCAGGAGTAACAACGTAGCAGTCAGTGGATGTTGTGGCCCATAGACATCTAAACGTATCCTCGAATAATAAAAAAAATGTCGAAGCGTTGTCATGGAAGGCCTCGTTTCCAATCAAAAGGCTCTCCAGTTCTCTTACACTTATAATACGAAACACAGCAGCTTTGAGCTGCTATTTTACGCTGGTATTCTGTGAGAGCGTGGTCCTTCCCTGGTCGAGCCGACCCATTTGTGCCACAAACATAATATAACTGTAGTGTGACCCTACCACGTAGAAAAGTTTAGTTAGATGCAAGTGTTCATGAACTGTTATGGTCATTGAGCATTAAATAAATTATGATCTCCATTATCACACTAGTCTTGTAAATATTACGCTAATATTTACACATAATATAATATATTTACGCTCACGATTTAAAGTGAATATCAAGTAATGATGCATCCATGAAACGTAAATTTACGTAATGATAAAATTATTGATTTAATTAATTATTAAACTAAATTAATTATTTGATAATAATTAAATTAACTATTGACTCAACATTGTGGAAAGCTATTTAGCTTTCGACATTGTTGAGTCGTTGTCTGAAGTCGAGTCTTTGCTGAACAAAGTCTCGGATTGGGGGCGGCTAAATCTAGTCAGTTCAATCCTGAAGATACAAGATTGCGCGTTTACCGCTAAAAGAATCCTTTGTCGTATCTTCCTCAGTTTCAAGGCATTCCTTGCTGCTGCCTCAGCTAGCATCGGAATCCTCGGCGTCGACATATCGAATAGTTTGCAGTTTCGTGGTCACTTGGAGGAGGCCAAATTGGCCTCTAAAAAGCTTAGCGTGCTCAGCAGAGCGAGAAAGTATTTCATGCCGGCACACTTGCAACACAAAGTGCAAATCGGCCTCACATGGAATACTGTTCTCATCCTGGCCGGGGCACCCCAGTGCCAGCTCCTTCCACTGACCGCATCCAGCGCAGAGCGGTTCGAATCGTCGACGACCGGTTCTTTCTGATCGGCTCGATACACTGGCGCTGCGAAGATGTTGCATCCCTTTGCATTTTCTATCGAATCTACCACGGGGAGTGCTGGTGTTCGGATTAATTCCAGCCGCCGTTCACCTTCAAGAAAAGAGCTTACACCTTTCTAAAAGGCCGGCAACGCATCTGCAATTCCCCTGGTGTTGCGGTTGTTCATGGGCGGCGGTAGTCACTTACCATCAGGTGAGCCGCATGCTCGTTCCCCCCCCCCTTCTATGAAAAAAAATTCTGGTTGGTGGCGCGATATGTTTCATTTTCACACACACACTTTTCTATAGGTTTATTAAACGTTTAATTAAATCCTCTTTAGGACTAATATAATCATCAGCAGACATAATGACAATAAACTTTAAAAAAAAAAAGAAAAAACATAACCCTTTTTTTACCATTCTGTAAGCGAATAAACAGTTGCCTATATGTTATACACGATCATTTACTGCCAACATATAAAATTTCATGGAAATTCGACCAGTAGTTTTTGCGTGAATCGTGATAATTCTTTTCTACAGATTTATTATATAATGTATATAGATGAACGGAGAGTATGAATGATGGCAAATCAAATATATGTATATATATATATAATCACTTACTTCACTAATGTCGTTAAATAAAAATATTTCTCTTAAAAATCATTATCGGTCTAATAGGTGGTCTTGCTAATTAATACTACGTGGATTTTTTATATTTGCGTTCAGTTTCGCAGCAAGATTTTGTTTATAGTCGATAAGTATCTAAGCTAAAAGCTTTTAAAAGGGATTTGGGCTCAAATAACAAGTTTACACAAGCTTTACTCGTTAATGTTTCGGTTGGCTTTCTCTTAATATTGAACGTTTACTTCCTTTATTATAGGGTAACGTTCATCGTTTAAACAATGGACGGAAATGTTAGTTATCAGAATGAGTTTGATTTTGGCGTTATAACTTTAATAATATATTTTAGCTGTGTCGTGTGTTGGCGGCCTAAGATAAGATAATTTATACGTGATAGAGCCATGCCGCTATGGCGGCATGGCTCTATCGTAATATCACGTTGTGTATCATGGTTGTAGCAGGAATGCGTAGGCTCGGCGAAGAAAGATCACGCCCTCATTGAACACCAGCGTTAAATAGCAGATTAAAGCTTTCGTATGGAAGTGTAGAGAACCAGAGAGCCTTTTTACTGAAGAGGCATTCCATTTAGTCCTCAAGGGTGACAGAGCATCTGGATTTTGATTCATAATCAAGGATAGATGTGGTTGTCTATGGGTCACAGCATCCAATTTCTATCAGGTGGACTATGTGCTAATTCTTCACTCTTACGCATCTGCATTTTGATTTTATGTTTGTATGTATGTTACGCGATATCTTCGTCAATTGCATTTGCATTGAATTGGCTAAAATCTAAAAGTTACATTGAGACAGAACTGATGCTTCAAAACTAACATATCATTATTACGTCTAGGTACCCATAGGTCTCATAGGTGCCACTTAAGGTGAGTATTTGAAAATATTAAATACCAAATATTAATTATGTATGTAAACTTGCTTGTTTTAGTGTATATTAGTTGTAATTTAGTTTTCTATGTAACTGATTGTATAAAGAGCGGTTCTTCCTACCACAGGTGATGTTTTGCCTAAAGTGGAGTTCCCACAACTAATATTTGTAATAGATTTGTATTTTATAGAATCTGAAGTGCTCTTTTCTGAATTTCAACTTTGCCACCATGTATCTTTGCCGCTCGCGCCGGAAAAATGGCGCCTAAAAAGGGTTTCTTTGACAGTATTTCCTTTTCGACTCATTTTATGGTAAAAACATTTATATAGTAAATTAAACTAGAGAAAATATACTTTATGTAATAACCTTTTTTTAAATCAATAGTTTTAGCATATGAGTGCCGCAAAGTCTACTTCAACATGCGCTTTGGTAAAAAAAACTCATTTCCACAACCCTTGAGGTAGTAACTGAGTGGCAATGGGCCGGTAGTATAGTTCGAAGAACCGACAACCGATGGGAAAGAAAGGTTCTCTGTAGGGCGGCCCACCACTAGATCGAGTAACGACCTGGTAAGACATGTAGGAAGTCGATGGATGCAGTTGGATCGGGACCGTGCTTTGTGGCATTCCTAGGCTGAGGCCCATGTTCAGCAGTGGACTTGTGAAGTGGTGTAATGATGATGATGATAATAATAATGATGATGATGATATGATGATGATGGTATGATGATGATGAGGTAGAGTGGCGCGTTTTTTATCCTGGTATTCCCAGTAGGCCCAATCCACTTGCAAGGCTCTATTATACGAGGTGGCAAAGTAGAAATTCGAAAAGAGCACATCAAAATCTTTAAAATTACCAATTTTGAAAACTCCCGGAAAACTTTCCAGATAACCTCTTTTTTTTAGCACCAAATGACTTTACTAATAATATTTTCAAGAATAAACAACGACTGTGATGTAAAATATAAGTCTCCTAGAAAAGATAGCAACTCGCCAGGCCCCAAGTTATAGATTGTCCGTATCGGTTCCTTTTGCAAAATGAATAGGTACTATTAGCAGTGGACTTGTAATAGGTTGTAATGGATGAATGAATTTTGATCACGTTTATGGCTGTAAGAGCTAATATCCATTTGGCTTCCCAATACAAGAAAAAGGCCGTTTTCTAAAGTTCTTTGTTAAAATTGGTAACAAATTAAAAAAAAAACACGAGCGTTCAATGAATTATCCAGCTGGTAAAATGGATTTCTCGGATTTTCATCTGAGTGTATATTTTAAAATCATGGATTTTAGTCCACAAGATCACTACAATAACACTGCGCTCCCCATTTTATATATCGTGTCTGTGGGTAGTATGAGTTTTCGGTAATAATTAAAACACAACACCTTTGACGCCGCCGATCTGAGGTATATTGCAGTGCTAGAATTCTCGCCGTTGGATTGCCTCTGACGAAATATGGTCCTATTTCTATGAAGGCTTTTTTCTTTTCTACTTTAATGACTGCATAGCTACGCCACGTCATCCGTATGACGTGGCATGGTTTATTCGTGGAATTAAAATACGAAGAGATTATAACATTTTGTTTTACAAATAGTTAAAAAAAATATGAAATCTGAATATGAAAATGAAATCTAGTAGGTCAAACTCATATAAATACAATGATGTTGCAATATAGCCTGTTGTTAATATGTCCATTGGTAGGTTGCAGTAAGGATGGGTTGTCTAAACTGGGGAAGATCAAGCCTCGCACAGAATACCAGCGAGGAATGGCAGCATAATACTTCTGTGTATCGTATGGTCGACTTTAAAAAAGGAGGAGGTAAATCGACTCTATATTTTTATGTATGTTACTCGATACATATGGCATACTGAAATTTCTGCTCTCCTGGCGGTTCAAAAATGTTTCAATGTCGAATATTATATTTTTAAAACATAAACTTTTATATTGATTAAAATAATTTTGGCGGAAAGTCGTGTGTCAATTGCTTTTATCACAGGTTGAAATTCGTCATCCGTAGCAAAAATTGAATTAACGCGAAAAGGTTTTAGGGCGATGATTTTATATGATTTTAAAAGTCTCTCTCTACGCAAGATTGCACTGCACTGCTTCAAAATGTCTTTTTTTTTTACAGAATAAGGGTAACAAACGAGCACACAGTCTATCTGATGCTCAGTGGATGCTGTGGCCCATAGACATCTACATTTATCCTCAATGAAGAATCAAAATGCAGATGGGTTGTCACCCCTGAGACTAAGATGAAATGCCTCGTTTCCAATAAAAAGGGTCTCCGGTTCTCTACACTCACCCTACAAAACACAGCAGAATTAAGCTCCTATTTTATGCTGGTATCCTGTGAGAGCGTGGTCCTTCCCCGGTCGAGCCTACCCATTCTTGCTACAACCATAATATAGCTGCAGCGTGGTTCTATCACGTATAAAATATTTAAGGGGTTATGCGAATAGTTTTCATTTTTATTTTATCTTCAAAGCTTTGATAATAATAAATATAAAATGTTAGATCGCTCATTTATGCTCCGTAAAAGGGAACCCTACAAGTGACCCAAACGTCTAATAGGGTCACTTGTCATTCGAATAACCCTTTGGAATCGAAAAATAGCTCTTATCCTCACTTTGTTGTTGACTTAGAAGTGTCGATTTTCGTCTTTAATTCTAACTATTATTTTACAAACAGAAATGATTTTGTCGAGGTTTTAGTGCATATTTTAAAATAGTCTCTAAATAAATAGTTATTCTACAATTTCCTAATTACATTTCACGTATTATTTTTAATATGTTTATGTGAGTGTGACTGTTTTGCGCAGAATTTCATATGAAAAATAATTACTTTTGATACTTATGCAAACACATTTTTAACTTCCTTCTTTCTTTAGAAACATGAAAATGAATAATTTATTGCATTGACGCGAACACCACATATTACGTAAAAGTATATTTACGGAAAACGTATTCGTAGAAATTGTTCTTTTCCGTATGAAAATGAAGTTGTATAAAATCCGTAATATTAGTTTTTTCATTTCCACCCAAAAATGTTAACTTAATTAAATAACTGAATTCCAAAGATTAATAACAGGAGTTGATATTACTAACTACAACATTAATCAATAAGCAATACTCTTCCACTCTTCAACTCTTCTTTCCAGCATGGTGAGTATAGGTTACTCTCTTACTGTTTTGGTCTTGCATAGTAAAATATCCCGCACGTAAACTATGGCTCCTAATTAACTTTAAACTTTAAAATCTTTAACTCTATCCAGCTCACTAAATTCACTTCCATTCACTTGATTGCTCTCTCAACCTTTCGTCGCTTCATTCATGCGAAAGTGATGTTCGACGTATAATGGAAATTTTCCGCTTTTATTATTTATTGTATTTATATTAAACTAGCTGGCTCGGTAGATATTGTTCAGTCCTTTCCGGTTTTTATCCGCGTACACTTCGTAAATTTTTCCCGTGTAAATATAACATTCACTAGTCGGGTTTCATTTTGACACTAAACTAACATAATAATATAAGTTACTTTGGCTCTGAAATATAGAATTTGTTATAAGCTTGACGAAGCAGTGCCGTGGTAGCTCAAGGGAAATTATGCAGTACGCGAGCAACCCGGGCTCGGTTCCCGCCGGAACCAATTAAATTTTTAAGTGCTGATTTACCACGCGGTTTCGCTCGGCGTTTAAAGAAAACATCGTGAGGAAAACTGCACGTCTGAGAAATTAAAAAAATAATTCGAAGACTTACGAAGTCCACGATTACGCATTTGGGGCAGCGGGGGACACCTCCTTGCCCTAAAACCCTCTCAGATATGAGAGTAGTCCTGTACCCGAGTGGCACGTGTAAAGGTTTTTTTTTATAGGAGAGGGGGCAAACGAGCATACGGCTCACCTGATGGTAAGTGACTACGGCCGCCCATGAACAACTGCAACACCAGGGGAATTGTGGGTGCGTTGCCGGCATTTTAGAAAGGAGTAAGCTCTTTTCTAGAAGGTCTCTAAGTCGTATCGGTCCGGAAAAATCGCCAGTGGTAAACTATTGCCCAAGGCCAGAGATGGGATCAGTATTTCATGTGGGGCCGAACCTGTGCCTTGTAAAGTTGCAGGCGATGTGCCGGCATGAAATACTGTCCCGCTCTGCTGAGCACGCCAAGCTTTTAGAGGCCAATTTGGCCTTCTCTTCTAAGTGACCACGAAACTGCACGTCACTCGAAATGTCGAGGCCGAGGATTCCGATACTAGCTGAGGTAACAAGGCGAGTGCCGTGAAACTGAGGAGATATGACAAAGGGGTTCTTTTTAGCGGTAATCGCGCAAACTTGTGTCTTCTGAGGATTAAACTGGACTAGATTTAGTCGCCCCAAATCCGAGACTTTGTTCAGCAAAGACTCGACTTCAAACACAAGTTTGATCCGGTACTCGGCGAGGTTTCTCCCGAGAAATATTGGCACGGCCGGTGTATAGAGTATCACCAGTGCTGTCATCCGCATATCAATGAATACCTATAGAACATATAGAATCATTCCTTGATGAAATATTTGTTATTTATGTATTTCTCTTGTAACATATTTGAAAATGTAAATATGTGCAATTCGTTAGGGTGAAGGCCTGGTGATCTATAACACAGGGATTACACTAGTATGGACACCAGTCTCTCACAAAGGTCACAAATTGTCTGTAACCGTATTATTTACCTAAGAAATAATGTGAAATTGTATACCTTTGTGAAGAGGAAATAAAAATGATTTATTATTATTATTATTAAAAAAATGAATGTTACCGGTTTATACTCGTACATATCATTAAAATGCAGAAAAAACAGCGTCGGTGATATCACGCAGCTTTGTGGAACACCAGCATTAATAGGCTTATTGTGTACCGGAAAAGACGCGTTGGAACCGGTGCCAACTCTGGAGCACACGTCCTCAGCACAATTGGTGAGATTCACTCAGGCCCAATCGACTTGTGGATGTCCAGGGAGAGGAATGCTTTGCGATCCGAGCGCTGTGTGAACCGTACATCCGGCATGGAGCACTCATACCGCGGGATGGTCGGCGGTGTGCTCGCCCCGTCATCGAGAGTCGAGTTGGACACAAAGAAAGAGCCTAGCAGTTCGGCTTTATCCTTTACGGCATGGGCCAGTGAGTCATCCTCCCTATACAGAAATGGAAGAGATGGCGGACATAAGTTCTCTGGCAATGAATGGCGACGAATGGCGAGAGACCAGAATGCACGGGATCCCGAAGGAAGGGGAACTAGTTTCTCGCCAATTCTACCTATGTGCTCTGACTTTGCCGTGGCAATGACTCTTTTGAAGGACCTGGAGGCGGAATTATACTTGGTTTTAAGGGCGCTGGTGTTTACATCCCGGGACGTTGATGCATCAGCCCAGGCCCGGTAGCACTCCTACTTATAGCGTGATGCTGTTTTACAGGAGCAACTAAACCATGGCTGAGAACTGCCTCCGATGGGCACCACAGAGGGAGGAATAAAAATGTCCATACCCTGAAGTACCACATCAGCGACAGAATTAGCAACAATGTTGGTATCGTTCGGCGAGAAGCAAACCCGCCCCCAAGGGTAGGAAGCAAAGAAAGACCGCATCCTAACCCAATCGGCCGACCTATTGTGCCAAATACGGCGGCAACCTGCAGAATGCAACCGCGATTTCAGCGTGAGTGGCACCACACTCCGGACAAGACAATGGTCCGAGGAGCCAATAGGGGCGTCGATGGACACCTGATATCTGTCCGGATGAGAGGTCAGCAGAAGGTCCAACAGGGAAGGCGCATGATTCTCCACATCTGAAATCCGTGTAGGCGAAGTAAACAGTTGTCTCAGACCATATGCCAAGGCAAAATCATGAACAGATTTCCCCGCATGATCGGCTAAACGTGAACCGAGCCATTCAGCGTGGTGGGCGTTAAAATCGGCGATGATCATGATCTCTTCGGATGGGATCTGCCGTAGCAAAGAATCTGTAGCCATTTGGACGTGGTCGGTCTGTTTCGGCATTACCGCTATGGGACCTATAGAAGCACCCATAGACGCACGGATGGTCGTCGCTGTCTACGCGTAGCCAAAGGATGGACAGGTCCGAACCTTCAAGATTGTCGAAGCGTCGAGAACAGATGTCCTCTCTGACGTATACGTAAACTCCAGCCCGAGGCACAAAGGGTGTTCAATCTATACCGGGTAGGAGATACAGTATCACCCGGAGACACCTGCGTCTCGGTTAGAAAGAGCCAGGCCCTTCTCTAGATGGTAGTGGACGGCGCCAACCCGCTCGCCAAGCGTAACAACTATGGCAGTATACCCCGCATGAGCAACGGCACTAAAAAACTGCCCCCAGTCCCCGGCGGCTCCGCTATTCCTGGCTACGGTGGCGACCATGGTAACGGCGGGGCAGGGGGTGCTAAGAATCTCCGGTGGAGGTTCGGTTTCCATCTACGACGACTCGACCTGGCAACTTTTAACGCTCGCACCCTGAGGACTGACGAGAAGATCCTGGAGCTGAAAGAAGAGATTGACAAGTTGCGCTGGCATATTATAGGATTATCCAAGGTCCGAAGAGAGCGGGAGGACACGGTAATCCTCGAATCCGGCAACTTGTTATATCACCAGGAGGGCGACCATCTGTCTCGAGGAGGTGTCGGATTTATCGTCCACAAGTCTCTTGTTAACAACGTTGTAAAGATTGGGAGTGTGTCGACGAGGTTTGCGTACCTTATACTCAGAATCACCAAACGGTATTCGCTGAAGGTCATACAGGTTTACGCACCAACCTCGGCACATCCCGATGAGGAGGTGGAGTAAATGTATGAGGATATCTCTAGAGCCATGCATTCCTCCAAAACCCGCTATACGGTGTTAATGGAAGACTTTAACGCAAAGCTAGGCACAAAATAGAACGGTGAGCTGAATGTAGGGAAATTCGGATTAGGGCAACGGAACCCAAGGGGCCAGCAGCTGGCCGACTTCATGAAGAAAGAGGAACTCTTTATGATGAACTCTTTTTTCCAGAAGCGGCCCCACAGGAAATGGACCTGGTCGAGCCGCGACAATTCGACAAAAATGAGATTGACTTCATTATAACGACTAAACGGCAACTGTTCAGGTCTCAGTGATCGCGAGGATAATAACTAGTAGCGATCACCAAATGATTAGAGGCACACTGAATCTAAACGTTAAGTTAGAGAGGTGTCGTCTAATGAAGTAAACGCTCCGTCCCCCTCAGACTCTAATCCAAAGTCCCGAAACCTTTCAGCTCGAGTTGTAAAACCGTTTTCAGTGCCTAGAAGATTGCAATGCAGTGGACGATATGAATGACAAGCTCGTAGAAACTGTCCATGCGGTCGGAGCTAAGTTTTGCAAGACCCGTCTCAGAAGAACACAAAGACTCTCTCCGATCACACTCTTAATCTCATGGCTGTTAGACGGGAAATGAAGCTGCAGTCTTCAACAGATTTGATAGCATACAGGCAACTGAACAGACAGATGTCCAAATGCATGCGGCGGAACTTACGCAACTTTAATACTGCAAGCGAGCGGAACCAGGGCTCCAAAGTCTTTGCTAGAGATCTGTCTGCCAGGAAGAGCCAACTGTCGAAGCTGAATACCGAATGTGGCAGCATCGTTTCCGGGACACCTGAGATTTTGAGTGAGATTGAGAAGTTCTATGGGCAGCTGTACACGTCATCGTTGGAGCCACATTAAGTGTGAGTAACGATCCAGAGCAAGTCTTATCCGACACTATTCCGATGATATCCCGGACGTCAGTCTGAGCGAGATTAGAATGGCTCTCCAGCACCTTAAAACGGCAAGACCCAGGCGAGATGGAATTACAGCGGAGCTTCTAAAGGTGGAAAACCGGTATGAAGTCCTTCAGAAGCTCTTTAATTCCGTCCTCCATGGTAACACCACGCCGGAGGCGTGGGGCGAAGATGCTGTGGTCTTGTTCTTCAAAAAGGTGACAACGCTCTCTTGAAGAACTACAGACCGATTTCCTTCTAAGCCGCGTCTACGTGCTGTTTCGAGAGTCATTACGAATCGTTTGCTTTACTCTACGACTTCAGCCTCCCGACAAGCCGGTTTCGAAGGCTTTAGCACCATAGACCACATACATCCTTCAGCAAATTGTACAGAAGACCTAAAAGTACAATCTACCAGTTTGTCTTGTATGTGGACTATGAGAAAGCTGTGTTCCGTCAAGATGGGGCGGTGTTGCAGTCCTTCAGCGGTGCCACATGGACTGTCGGTATATCAAGTGCTGAAGTTTTTGGTACAGTAGGGCTGATGGCTATCGAGTACAGAACCAGAGTAGAAACCTATCCAACTGCAGAGAGGTGTAAGACAGGGTGACGTATTATCCCGAAACTCTTCACCGCTGCATTGGAAGACGTTTTCAACTTACTGGACTGGAAAGGATACGGTATTAACATCAATGGCAGTACATCACTCACCTTCGATTTGCCGACGATATAGTCCTTATGGCGAATCGCTGGAGGACTAAACACTATGCTCAATGATCTCAATAGTGTCTCCCAACGGATAGGTCTTATGAACATGGACAAAACAAACCCATGTTTTAACGTCCATGTCACCCTATCTTCAGTAGTTGTTGGGAACACTAAGCTCGAAGTTGTTGCGAATATGTTTACCTGGGACAAATAGTCCGACTAGGTAAGTCCAACTTCGACCGAGAGGTCAATCGACAGATTCAACTCGGCTGGGCAGCGTTCGGAAATTACGGCACATCTTCTCGTCAGGTATACCTCAAAACTTGAAAACGAGACTGTAACCAGTGCGTATTGCCAGTGATATAGAACTGATAGTGGTCCTTCCTGCTGGCCGTATGAGGAAGCTCAAAGTCGCTCAGCGAGCTATATGAGGCTATGCTCGGCGTTTCTCTGCGTGATAGACTTGAAACAAGGATATCCGCAGTAGAATAAAGTAACCGTATAGCCCAAGGTGGTATGCTGGTGGCAATGGGCGGCCATATGAATACAACCGATGGGAAGAAAGGTTTATAAAGTGGCAGCCTCATGCCGGTGGGCGGGGTAGCAGGGCGTCCCCACTGGATGGATTGACGACCTGGTAGACATGCAGGAAGTCAATGGATGCAGGTGTCTCGGGACCGTGCTTTGTGGCATTCCGGGGGTGGCCTATGTTCAGCAGTGGAAGGGCTGTAATAATGAAATGATGATGATGAAGTCCCTGATATTGCAGAAATTCACGGATAGCGTGGCTTGAGGGCCGCCTTATACATTGCCCCGAGCAGTTATTGTCTTGTGAGCGGAATTTTTGTCATACGACTGCTCAATCAGTCCGGTGTTTAGAAGTTCATCATCATCATTACGGCCTTCTGGAAGTCACTGCTGAACATATGCCTCCCCAAAATCTGCTGATCTGGCCACCATCCATCGACTTCCTGCGTAATACCAGATCGTCACTGATGAGAGACGCCCGTCCGCCGGTACCGAATGCCCTCGAAACCTACCACCCCCATCAGGTTTATCGATTCTTCAGGCTATATGGCCGGCCCATTGCCGCTGGCACAATCGCTGGGTATGTCGGTTTACTCTGGACTACGGATATCCTCATTCAAGTTTGTCACGCGGAAGCCAGCATAGCCCCTCTCCATAGCTCGCTGAGCGACCAACTTTCTCGCCACAACAGCAATGAACCACGTCGGATCATAATATCACTGGCGGCTGCACTGGTTTGTGCAACAGTTTGGGGTTTGGTGTCCTGACGGTGGTCATCTCGGGCAGCTGCCGGGTTCAATCCGTCGTTGACCTCATTGAACCTGGTCGGTATTGTCCCAGGTAAACATACTCGTCGGCGCCTTACGGGCTTAGTGTCCAGCAACTTCGGCATGGGCGTGTGGACATTAAACATGATCTCTGTTTGTCCGTAATCTTGAACCCTGTCGCCAGGGCGGTCATTGAGCATGGTGCGGGTCAGCGATTCTGCTCATAAACTTTATCGTCGGCAAATCGGTGATGTACTCGCCGTGCGGTCGGTAACGGCGGCGCTGTGCAACGGTGAAAGGTTCGAGAATGACGTCTCCTGCGGTGGACCGTTCATGCTCTGATTCTGTGCTCGAGACAATCGTAACCAACTGATTCGGCACGCTTCGATGCCAAGACGATCTTTGGCACCAGCGGAACCGCACCGCCGTCGACGGAACAAACTTTCTCATAGTCCATATGCACCGACATAGTGTGGTGTACTCTTCGGACTTCTGTGCAGTTGCCGAATAACCAGCTGTGTGTGGTCTGTATAGTGCTAAACCTTTGACCGGCTGAGCCGGAGGTCGGTCTGCGTGAGGACAGTCGTGATGACTCGGCTGGCACGTGACGCGGCCTCGAAAAGAAATCGGTCTGTAGTTCTTCAGGAAACGTTATCACTGCTTGGTGACTGCCACACTTCGCCGCCCGGTGTGTGCGGGAGACGGGTAAGAGCTTCGAAGGGACTTCAGTATGATTTCCACCCGCTGGCTCGCTGTGATCTCGCTGGTGCCGTTTGGGTGCTGAAGCCATTCTCGCTGGTTGACGTCGACCGTCGGAGACAGTCGGACGGGGCCGCTCGCGGATCGTTGCTACGCGCGATGTGGCTCCGGCGATGATGTTCTGTGCCAAACCTCATCTCACTCAAATAGATGACGGGCGTTGCTGCCACGCTCGTCTTCGCTTCGACGGTGGCTGGCGGAACAGATCTCTAACAGGCTTTGGGCTCCTGGTTCCTCGATCGCTTCTTCAGCCGGGCATTGGTTGCGTGAAGTCCCGCCATGCATTTGGAAGTCTGCTCTGTTCGAACCCTGCTATCAAATACGAAGAACTGCGGCTTTATATCCGTCTAACCTTCATGAATGAAGGCAATCAGAAGAACTGTGTTCTTCTGCCAACGGGCTCTTAAACAACTCAACCACATCGGTAATTCCTGACTGTCATTCGACTGGTTAAGTTGCACACAGACAAAGAGATACTTTACGCAAAGATAAAGGTAAGACTTCAACAATTGGCAAGTTTATTAACTTTAATTTAGAAAAGCAACAGCCATCCGTAATTGCCATTAAAATTCTTTGTTGCCAGCGAGATGAAATTACGTGTATTGTTAAATTTAATGTAATTTCAATTCACAGATCAACTCACGGCAACAGTCACAGGATCCTAGACATCTTTGCAGGACAGGATTATAGGAACAGTGTATGCTGATTTTCATACCCAATTGGGCAATCCGATTCACAGACCTGAGAGAAATCAGGTCAGGTGCACGGGGTGAAACACAGCCACCTTCCAGCCACCAGGCTGCGTTGGTCGTTGGTCTAGTGGTCAGGGAGACATTTTGTATTAAAGTCGCTGATAACGTGGACTGTCCTAAAATCTGTTTATGATCGTATAACTTTAACGACTTGACTGATTGAGATCATAATTATTATAATGACTGTGGTGAAGACGATAGTGCATAGCTATTCTAGAGATCCGATAAGTTTGCGCTGTATTTATTAATATACCAGTATAAACTTATATTCGTATATTTTAGGAGCCAAGTTCTATATCCATTATCCATCTATTACAACCTGAAAAGTCCACTGATAGATATAAGAGCTTCCCCATAGATTACCTCATAGAAGTTTGCCACAAATGAAATTCCATTACACATTGCTACAAATGAAATTCTATATATCTATATATAGACAAATTAGTTATATTAGACCAATAAGCGTCGGTGTGCAGTGAAACTCATTTCGCCACCTACAGGAAGGGCATACATTTATATATTACAAACATCTAGAATGTAAATTTGCTTCACCTCGTTCAGCGCTAAAACTCAGACGAGCTTAAAGGCTTTGCAGACAATAAAATGTTGATGAAAATCTACATAAATGTACTCTGAAGCTGGACTTTTATGGGATTATCACATAAATTCTAAATTTGTCTTTTTTAAATATGATATGTCAAGTTGGAGCGAGATATTTGACGCTTTTTTCACAATAGTTTCTGTGATTGTTGTGTTGTTCTGTCAACATATTTAGTGTTTTTCTTGACATATACTAGAAGCCAATTCAATCCACTTTCGAAAACCTCATAACTCAAAAACTATTAAACCAACATATGGTTTTTGCATGTCTGATGAGTGAATACCTAGAATACAATATTTGTGAATAATCCTTTCTTGATTTTTGAGTTATTAGTCTGAAAAGTGCCATTTTATCACTCAATTATGCACTAGTCCTCTAAAATACTTAGGACACACTCACATATACATACGTACACCTTTTGGTATTTAGGTAAAATATCAGACGTATACAAAAGAAAAAATAAATAATCAAACTAATAATCGGCATTTAATAATAATAGTTTAAATTAAAAATAGAAAACAGTAAAGCGTAAGTGCAAGAAATAACGTTGAAAGTTATGTCTTCAATCATTCATTCATCCATCCTACAAAATTACAACTAATATAGTTACAGCATGGCTCTTCCACGTAAAAATTAGTGTATTTAAGAAAATGAGCAAGTGAGTTTTGGAACACATGGAAGATTGGGTTTTGTTTTTCTTCTTTTTTTTTCTTTCTTTATCAGCCGGTAACATTCTACTGCTGGATATGAGCAGTAGAATTTTACTTAATAAATTTATAATAAAACAAATAATAATAAAATAAATATTTATTTATTTGTCTTGGCAGGCAGATTGACAATCGCAGTATCGGACCTCTTGCACTTTCGATGATATTATTATTTAATAATTTTAATAACTACAAAGATATTATTATTATATTATTATTTTGCCACCCTTAGTGGTGGAACTTTTTCTCCATATTCATACGAGACCACCAATGAAGGTTATACACCGATGTAATAAAAAATAATCTAAAAGTAAAACTCATATAAAAAAAAACATACATTAGAATTGAGAACCTCCTTCTTTTTTGTAGTGTCCTGTCTTTCCAGTCTTTTTTGTTTGTCTGTCTTCATAGTGAATTATAGTGTGTGAAATAGTAACAGAAAAAGGAAAACACTTTTTTCATTTTAAGGGCCTATATGAGTGATGAGTAATCCTATTAGAGGGTTAAGTTATTTGGCACTATTGTTGGCTACAAAGGATGGATTGAAATAGAGCGTGCGTGATTTGTATGGTTCCAAATGATTTTATTATTTAATAATACATACATCTTGTGGCCGTCATATTTTCCTTGTATAAATGTGTTTGCTATCCTACCGACCGTAAGTTAGATATAGCGATATTTGTGTAAAATTAATTATTTACGTTGAGTCGACAATTCCTTCTATTCTATCTATTCCTCTTAGTAAAGAACGTATAAAACAGACCTTTCTTTGCAGTACATCTAAACTAATATAGTCAAAATTTAATAGCTAACTATTCGGCATTTTCAGAAACTTTCCTAGATCTTTTAAAATGTTAACCACGTAACGAATCATTCTCAAAGAAGCCATGTGTAAAATTAGATTAATCATTTTTATGTTATCTCGTAATATGAAGCCTAATAAAATATCACATAATTTAATTTATCATGTGGATATAATAAATAACCACATAATTTTCCTCATTACTACTCTAAAGATATAATATTATAGATGAAGTTTCTTGGGAATATGAAACTATGATAATATATTGTTGTATAAATACGTTTAATTAAGTACCTTCAAGTAGTTGAAGTAATTAACACCCTCTCATATCGCAATATCTTAATTCAAACTTCACAGTTTTGTCATACTAAATATGCGATTTCATCAAAAGCTCTGAACGTTTTAATATTCTTACTTATTGTAATAAAGTTCAAATAACTGAGTCACATTTATATTAAATATTTTACGTCTTCATTATAAGATTAGCTTATAGTTGTTAACTCCTGAAGATAAGTTACTCCTGAGCTGCGAAGAATTGCTATTATTACCATATTTGGTAGAGGGATTTCCTACCATGTTCGTTATACCTTATACAGTGCTCCCTATTACTGGTTTAGATAGACATAGACGGAAGCTTATCGACTAAACTGGCAATAATATATTGAAGATGGGCCAAATTAAGAATACCCTTAATCGAAGATTTCGCGGTAATTTCCGATATGCAGCTACTAAATGCTGGAACAACTTGCCCCCACCTATCCGTCGACTAAATACCATCAGCCTTTTCAAGGTAAAAAAGTAAAAGAATACTTTTGTTAGTTTAATTTTTAGGGCGGATAAAATAGCTGCATTTTATTTTCATAGCATAATATAAATATCTCTATTGTTTTATAGTAAATACTCATATTATTTATTATATACATTTATATATACCTATAGCATAAATAAAGTTCCCATCCTTTTTCATTTCCATTATTTTATTGTATTATTTTGATAACATCTTTCTCGAAAATAGAAATAAAGCGAATACACTCTATCCTCGCGAGCGAGTCCAACCTCAATGGGCATTGCTGAAAACCAACGCTACCGCAATCCTGCGATAGCATTATGTTGAGTCAGTGCCCCTTTCATCATCACATCACTCATGCAATCGGATAATTTTATGTCTATTTTTTCTTATTTACTTTTATCTTTGATGTTTTTTTATGTGTCATTTTATTTTCTGTATCAAAACTGTATGAGTGTAAGTTACTGAATAAATGCATATCTATGTCTATGTCTATGTCTAAGAGTGTGAATGTAAAATAAGCGAGAGAGTTGTGTCATGATTACGCCAAATGGAAGTCCGCAGTTGCTATCTACCTGTTTATATGATGTTATATTAAATTTTAGGTGTGACATGGTGGTTATTAAAGAGGTGAGCCGCAAAAATCCATTGTAGCAAAAGCTAGAATTTCATTTTGTAATTGTAATAAATAAAATGCGATAACCACAGTTCAATGTAACTTATTTTTATTATGACATCCCTGGATGAGTTTGGACAAGAAAATGTAGCTTGGCACTGTCCCAACAAAGTAAAACAATATACTTAATAATATCCCCTATTATTTACAATTGACTTATGATGTAGTAATAGAAAATAACAAATTCTTTAATAGGGACAAATCATTCGTGCTATTTGTTTTTTTTTTTTTGAATATGTTAGACACAAAGGACATCTTCGTAATTCTGTGAGAAATAAAACTGTTAAAAGCTAAACTTAAACCTTTTACTTTTTTAACAGTCTAAAAAGCTGTGAAGATGGATCTCTCCTGCTGAAATGAGAATTTGAGAATTTGAGTTCGGATTTGACGCCGCTCTAGCCATTTTAAGTCTGGCGTTATCTGGATGGGTATTTTACCATATCATGATATGAATTAGGTATCTTCAAGAAAAGAGCCTATTGTTTTTTTTTTAAAGACCGACAACGCACCTGTAATTCCCCTGGTGTTTCAGTTATTCATAGGCGGCGGTAGTCACTTACCATCAGAATAAGCCACATCCTTATTTGCCCCCTTTTATATAAAATTGTTTTTTATAGCCTATTAAATGTCCACCGCTGAATGCAGGCCTCCCACATAGATTGCCTCATAGGGAGATATTTCCATAGTCGCCACGGGTGTTCACAACCCCAGTATTTTATTTTTATTATTTCGAATTGCTATCACGAAGATGCTGCTGTCAATTTCCTGTTTCAGTTTCCTGCTGTCGCCTCTTATGATACGTACGGGATGAAATGGGCTAGTGGATATTCTTACACCGCCACTTCACGGTTTACGTTATGGGTATACTGCCATCTATTGAGAGCCATGAGATCTTTCTGGCATTTACCATAGCCGTATCATAGGCGATCATAAATAGCTGTTTTGTATAAATTCTTGACTGCCTCGTTGGTCTAGTGGTTGTAGTAGTGCGACTGCTGATCATGAGGTCCTGGGTTCGAATCCCGGGTCGTGCAAAAAAAAATCAGTTATTGAGCTTTTCCATCAAGAAATTCTCAGTGGCTGCCCGGAGTCAGGAAGTTGGCGGTGTCTCACCCCCGTGCCTCGGAAAGCACGTAAAGCTGTTGGTCCTGCGCCTGATCTCTCTCCGGTCGTGTCGGTTTACCGTCCCATCGGTGAGAATGAAATTACCTGAGCCGCACGCCATGGGCACTATTATCCCGTCCTGCGCAGTTGGCTAGTCTCCGTTGAGGCTGGCCGCCGTGACCGAAATTCGGTCTGGAGGACATTATCATATGCACGAATGAAATGGGTCGATGGATTCTGTTACACCGCCACCCTAGGACATAAATTTGAAATAAAAATAATTTTTTGTCATCTGCGTAAAAATTCGATCATCGAGTATTCGTAACTATAAGGTAGTTTGCCAAATGCATTTTAATTTATTATTCATTTTCTTCTTTATCATCATCAAAGTCTAATAATAGTAATAATAATATAATATATTATTTGTTACGGCTAAAAGTCGAAGTGCTGTTACACCTAGTTCTAGCCGGCTAAAATTAGGTACGGCCAGCAGTAGTTGGTTAAATTTAGGTGTACTGTTAAATTTGTAAAAACACTGATATACGTATCAAGTAATATCAGCGACAGCAGGTTAAGGTGCGGCCTAAAACTGCAGATCTTTATCTAATTTATAAATTATATATGATACACCTAAGTTTAACCAACCGCAAGTAACCGCACTTCGGCTTTTAGCCGTGACATATACATGTAATAATATAATATGTAAATCTAAATAGAGTGGATTCTCTTACGCAACATTTTATGTTAATTTATACTTTGTTATTCGCCTATATTTATATGATAATGATTATTCTTATAATACAAGTGGTATGTTATTACAATATTACTGGGTAAACCCTTTTAAGTAAATAGATACTGTATATTAGAGGGCCTCGCTCTTACATAGTACGATTATATAAGTACTTTTAATACAAATAAAATAAAAATATAAACTACACAATTTCAAACTGTAAGTAATAAACTATATTTTTGTGATACAGCAAGAGAGTGTGTGTGTGTGTGTATACGTGTGTGTGTATGGGTGAAAGTCTTAAGTGTTAAGTCTATTAACGTGTGAGAGTTTATAAAAGTATTATCGAATAGAGATTCAGATTCTTAATAATTAAGTTTCTACCACTTTATAACTTTTTATACTGTAATGGTATTGGTAATTTATATAATAGTGAAGTTATATGAAATTTGGTAAAATTTCACGTTTTCACAAATTTAATCAAACATTGAATTTGTAAAAAAATTGACAAAATGATGACAATCAACGAAATTAACACTCTACCACAATTAATAAGCAACTTCAATTGTCGTTTACAACATTGTTTCGACGTATAGGGATTTAATTTGTATATTAATATAAAAAATAAAAAACGTAAACTTTGAGGCATTATTAGAGGCGGTTTTAAACAAAAAACACTGCCCTAGTTCATTTGTGTCCTCATAAAATTCAGAGCACGCGCTCTCATATAATGGAAAACGTTGCAAGTTTGCTGGACAAGTTATAAGCGATTTCCTTACATAATTTCTTTGATTTGTTCGAATTCGATTTGAAGCGTTCTGCGGAGCGTGTGGCGTTATGACAAATAACACTTCCATATCAGTGTCCTGTGTGATGGCCACTTAAGTTGTACGGAGAACGCGCCGCCTTCGGAGGCTAATAGTGCGTATGGGTTTGTCTTACCCATTACTCTGTTGCGGTTAAAGAGTAAGAGAGCCTGTTGGAGGGAAACTGAAACAGAAGATAGGCAGCAGCATCATTCTGATAACAATTCAAAATAATAAAAAACTGCGGTCATAAGCGTGACAATTATGGCAAAATACCCCATGAGGCAACCTATGGGGAGGCCTATGTTCAGCAATGGACAATTATGGGCTGTGATGGATGGAGCCAGTATGATTACAGGCAGTGAATGATTTTAGCCTTCGGGACTTTGTTCACAACTTTGATACTCTGAGGGTTTGAAGTTGGTTGTAAGCTGTTAGCTTGTTTGTCACTCTGATTTGAAGAAAGGAAAAATGTTTTTTTCAAAATTAAAACATACTATTATGTGTATCCTTGTTAAGGTATGTCAGCATTTACGAATATGCTAGCCTGAGGCAAATATTTTATTCGAAACTTTTTAATAAAATAATGAAAAGTCGTAGCCAATCAATTTAGTACAGAAAATAAATTACAACTTGTTTAATGTATTTATTTTTCTAAACCTACTTCAGATACGTATTTATACAGTATCTTCTAAGTAATTCACATTTTTATACGATCAGTAAGTAATAGGTTGGACTGCCTCGTTGGTCTAGTGGTTGTAGTAGTGCGACTGTTGGGTTCGAATCCCGGGTCGGGCCAAAAAAATAAGTAATTGAGATTTTCCATCAAGAAATTCTCAGTAGCTGTGAGTCAGGAAGTTGGCGGTGTCTCACCCATGCCTCCAGAAGCACGTTAAGTCGTCGGTCCTGCGTCTGATCTCAAATTCGGTCTGGAGGACATTATTATTATAAGTAATAGGTAATAGTTAATAGCAAAGCTAATTGACATAATATTGCAATTAAAAAATAATAATGCATCTATTATTTGTATATGTTTTCTTATTTATTATATGTCCAGAAATCCTATAAATTAATTGGCATTCTGTGTGAATTTGTAAGGAAACTTGAATGGTGAATCGCACTATCATCCACCACTCGTACCGTGGAAAATCTTTGTTTCAGAGAGCACGAGGATCTGTGACAGAAAATATCTGCCGCCGAGCTTCAGCACGTCGAGCAAGTATTGCAAGACAACAAGCTTCAGGTCCCGCGCCTACGTCACAGTGACCAAGTGAAATCGGCCACAGTCGAGCGTGTGCCTGCTGTACTACCCTATGTCAAAGGAGTCACAGACAAGGTTGGCTACATCTTGAAGCGAGCTTCCATTAAAACATACTTCAAGCCGCCGAAGAAGATTAGTCAATTTTTACAATCCGTCAAGTGTCATATCCCTCTAAAAGATGCAGATGAGTGTACAAGCTGAATTGTGAATGTGGTCTCTCTTACACAGGACAAACAAAAATATCTATAAAAACTGGCGTAAAAGAACATATAGCTGACTTGAAGCACCGACGTTCCGGGAAGTCTGCAGTCTGTGAACATGTTCAAGATCGTCCCCGCAATTACATTAGATTTGATAGACCACAAATCCTCGCAAAAAAACACCGATTCCTACCAAGGATGATTCGCGAGGCTTTTGAAATTAAAAAACATCCTAATTTCAATAGAGAGGATGGATGGGTGCTGCCATCTGCTTGGGATCCTATAATTAATAAAATTAGATCGAAACGCAAGTATTTCACTGCAAGAGTTCAAGATACTGTAAGCTCATTCTGCGTAGATCGGACCAAAAATTAATATTCAAAAACTGAAGGTAGCCGGACTAACTATGACATCGGGACGTCAAACACCTCAGTCTACCCCCCCCCCCGTGACCGGGTGCTATAAAGCACCCGAAACGTCGGGAATTAAGGGTGACAAACGAGCACACAGTCCAGCTGATGGCAAGTGGATGCTGTTGCCCATAGACACCTGCATCTATCCTCGAAGTAAATGAGTTGTTACTCCTGAGGACTAAGTTGGAATGCCTAGTTACCAATAAAAAGGGTCTCCGGTTTTATAAATTTACCATGTGAAGCATATCAGGGCATTAAAGTACTATTTTACGCTGGTATTCTGTGTGACCGTGATTCATTCCCAGTCGAGTCAAACCATTCGTGCTGTAGCCACAAAATAGCTAGAGCGTGGCGCTGCCACGTAGAAAACTTATTCGTAATAGGTTGTTTCATTTGTAGTGTAGGTGCACGTACATATTGTTTCAGTGTGCGTAAACTCGAGAGTCAAATATTATTATCAAGTACCGTCAAAACGAAAAGTGAACGTAAAAAATTTATCGCGGTAATGTAAGAAAATATTTAACATGTCTTTTTCTGAGCAAAAGCGAAAGATTGGCCCGCCATCGTGAGACAACATCTATAATTGTGTGATATAAAATTGAACACTTTGCTTATGAGTTGTACCACAGTAAAAAAGCCGTGTATGAAATCCGCCAATTTGCAGCACCTTCAAGTGTGATTAAGACAAAAATGCAAAATCGTCTTTTCTTTATCTGGTGTTGCTTCTATAATCAATTGCTCATCATTTTATATTAGAATATTCACTTAAAGCAAAAATTGAAAAAAGGATTTATTTTACAAACTCATAAACAAGCATAGGCCTCTGCTATATATCCTCCTATTTAACTTTACCATATGCTTGTTACACGTCTTCTCTCTATATGAAAACATAACAAAATTATAACTAAAACTAAGTTTTTTTTTAATAAAAGCCACAATAATAACTATTAAAACTTTTTAAATACTATTTGTTCCAATACAATGGTATGTATTTTCGAACGTTTCATTGATCCGTTTAGCCCATCGGATCAGTAAAAAGTGGCAGTGGGCCGCCCGGAAAAAAGGTTCTCCAGTAGCAGCCTCGTACCGGTAGGAGACACTTAGGAGACGTAACGGGTAGGGCGGCCACTAGATTGGTGACAACCTGGTAAGATATTCTGAAGTTAATAGATGCCAGCTTAGACCGTGTTTTATGGCGTTACTTGGGGTATGCCTATGCCGTATATAATTTGTCGGTCAGCATACATATTTATATAAATAAAAATCAATTGTCGCATATTATGAAAGATCATCACTTGAGAACGGCTATACCAATTTATAATGAATTTTTTCTGTGTTTTTGTTTGAGTGGGTCGCTGGATAGTTTGTGTTCACTTTTGAACCCGGTAGGTGGCGCTGCTGTTGAAATTCAGAAATCACCCATGCGAAGTCAGGGTGGATCTCTAGTTTTTAATAAAAATTACTAAGCGTCTAAACTGAAAATTGAATGGTCTCAACTTTTATAATAACTTTTTAATTAGTTATACCTATTCATAATTAATATGAAAAATATGGGACTTTTAAAGTGAAATAATGCTAGTATCACATAGATAGTTAAGTAACGTAACAGTCTATGTACGTCTTACTGTTATGTACAGGCCTCCTTTTGTTCCTTAAATGGTTTAAGGGCACGAAAGAGCCAGACTTGTTGCTCCAAAGCTTGTGACCGACTGTACATGTCCTAGGAGTTATTTTATTATTTTAAAACTCCTCATCCATGTAGGTTTCCTCACAATTTTTTTTTCATCACACAACACGTTATAAAACATCAATTAAACTCGACTTGTTTGCCTGCTACGCGTATTTTAAGGCAATCGCTAATCCGCTGGGATACCACTTAGTAAGTAGTAGTTAAGCGAGTTGTTTACATACCCATCGTTCATTAAAATGCCTATTATAGGCAGGTACTGCAGCAAGCTGATGATGATGACGGGGATCATTCATACTAATATCGTAGTAGAGCCATACTGCACCTATTTTGGTTGCATGGGTCGGCTCGATCGGGAAGGAACACACTTTCAGAATACCAGTGAAATACCAGCAATGCTGCTGTATTTCTTGTGAGTGAAGAGAACCGAGTACCCCCTCCCGTGTAGTGGGGTAAGAAGACCTACCCCTATCTTCCCGTGGGTCTCGTAAAACGACAGAGAAATTGGGGCAGCAACATCTTTCTGATAACAGCAAAATGACAATAAAATTGCGGTTTGCCAATCTGCTCGCCAGTGTGGCAACCCCCATGAATAAAGTTACGAAGAGATGGCTCCCAGTCCCCGGCGACCCGCTGTTCCTGGCTACGGTGGCGACCATGGCAACGGTGGGGCAGAGGTGCTAGAATCTCCGGTGGAGGTTGGTTGCACCTAAGATGACTTGACCTGGCAAAATATAACGCACGCACCCTGATGACGAGAAGACCTTAAAGCTGAAATAAGGTCGGTCTGAAGAGAAGACACAGTAATCCTCGAATCCGGCAACTTGTTCTACCACCGGAGGCGGCCATCTGTCCCAAGGAGGTGTCAATTTATCATCCACAAGTCTCTCGTTAACAACTTTGTAAAGATTGAGAGTGTGTCGACGAGGGTTGCGTATCTTATACTTAAAATTACCAAACGATATTCGCTGAAGGTCATACAGGTTTACGCACCAACCTCGGTACATCCCGATGAGGAGGTGGAGAAATATGAGGATATATCTAGGCAATGCATTCCTCCAAAACCCACTACACGGTGGTAATGGGAGACATCAACGCAAAACTAGGCACAAGAGAACCGTGAGCTGAAGGCAGAGAAATTCGGAATAGTGCAACGGAACCCAAGAAACACTATTCCGATGATATTCCGGACGTCAGTCTGAGCGAGATTAGAATGGCACTCCAGCACCTTAAAAACGGTAAGTCCCCGGGTGAGGATGGAATTACAGCGGAGCTTCTGAAAGCATGTGAAAAACCGGTACTAGAAATCCTTCAGAAGCTCTTTAATTCCGTCCTTCATGGTGGCACTACACCGGAGGCGTGGAGCAGAAGTGCGGTGGTCTTGTTCTTCAAGAAAGGCGACAACGCTCTCTTGAAGAACTACAGACCGATTTCCCTTCTGAGCTGCGTCTACGTGTTATTTTCGAAAGTCATTACAAATCGTCTCGCACGCAGACTCGACGACTTCCATCCTTCCAAACAAGCCGGTTTCCGAAAAGGCTTTTAAACGTGGTAGAGCCATGCTGCAGCTATATTAAGTGTATAGTTGTAGCATGAATGGGTTGGCTCGACCGGGGACGGATCACGCTCTCACAGAATACCAGCGAAAATAGCAGCTTATGCTGCTGTGTTTCGTGTGGTGGTACAGAAAACCGAGAACGTTTTTATTTGAAATGAGGCATGCCATCTTAGTCCTCACGGGTGATAACGCATCTCATTTTAATTCGCAAACGAGGATAGATAAGATGTATGTCTGTGGGCCACAGCAACCACTTACTATCAGGTGGACTGTGTGCTCTTGTCACCTAACCTATAAAAGGCTTTAGCACCATAGATCACATACAAAACCTTCGGAAAATTATACAGAGTGAGAAGGTACAATTTGCCACTATGTCGTGCGTATATGGACTATGAGAAAGCCTTTGATTCCGTCGAAATTTGGGGTGTTTCAATTCCTTCAGCGGTGCCAAGTTGACTGTCGGTATATCGATGTTTGTTTGTATAGTAGAACTACGATGGCTATCCAGTACAGAACCAGTACGAAACCTATCGAACTGCAGAGAGGTATAAGACAAGGTGACATTATATTCCCGAAATTCTTCACCGCTGTATTGAACGATGTTCTCAAGCTACTGGCGGGGCTGCTTGCCCTCCTCCCTGAAAAGCCGGCTCCGGCAAAACCGGTACCGGCTGAACCGGCTCCGGCTAAGCCGGCAACGGGAAGGAGAGGCAAGGCGAAGGCAAAAAGGGCAAAGCGGCAGCACAGGCGGTGGCTGCGCGGCAGTGCCTGCGGCGAATGTGCCAGCGCCAGCAAGCCAGCTGCCGCCGCCGCCACCGCCTCAGCTCCCTACACCTCCCGCGGCTGAAGCCGGTTGGCAGGTGGTCGGGGAAAAAATAAGGGGAAGAGCAGCCAAAAGGCCAAGAGCAGGAGCAGCGCCAGTTCAGGGCGCGCAAGATCGCGCTGGGCTCCGCGCCCGAAGACCGCAGCTGTAGTGATTACACTACAGCCGGACGCGAAAAGAAGGGCGTTACCTACCGCGATCTGCTCGCAAAACGAAAGAGCGGTGGATCTCGGGGCTCGGGATCACCGGGGCCTCCGGCTCAAAGTCACCCAGACGGGGCCCATGCTGGAGATCCCCAGGGATCCAGTGGCGCGACCGCGGACGCTCTGGCTGCGGCTCAGAGCGTCCCTGGACGCGGACGAGGCCAGTGTCCAGGCCGTCAGATGCGCAGACCTGCGCATCGCGGGTCTGGACGACTCGGTATCGGAGGAGGTTGGTGGCCGCCGTCGCCAGGTCCGGGGTGCACTACTGACCAGATCAGGTCAGGCGCCATACGCCCGGTCCAACAGGGTGCATGCCGCCACGGTGTGCTGCCCTGTTACGGCGGCCAAAACCATAGTGGAGGCCGAAGGCTTCTGGTGGGCTGGGTCTCAGCGCAGGTTAAGCTGCTGGGCCCAGACCTCTGAGGTTACCGCTGTCTCGTGGGGCACCACGTATCGGTGAAATGCGCCTCGGAGTTGACCGCAGTGGCCTTTGCTTCCGCTGCTGTCAGCCCGGACACATATCGGCGACCTGCTGCGCCGCCGCACTGTGATGCATGTGCGGCGACCGGCGCCAGCCGATCACCGGGCCGGAAGCAGGGCTGCGTGCCACCCGCCAAGCCAAGGCCGCGGGTAGAGAGGGCCTCCGCCGCCACCGCCTCTGTGGCCACCGCCGCAGTCGCGACTGCCGCCGCCGCCGCTGTCGCTGTCGCTGCCGCCGCCGCCGCGACACCGACGCCGCGAAGAGGCGCCCGTGGAGGAAGCTGAAATGGAATGCCTGCGGATTAAGCTTCCTCCAGGCGAATATCAACTGCGCCTGTGCTCAGGATCTGTTGCTCCAGAGCATGGCGCAGTGGTCGATTATCGCTGTGGTCGCTGAGCCGTATTTTGTCTGGCCTAGGGAGGACTGGGTGGCGGACCTTAACGGCTCAGTGGCCATCATTTCTTCAGCCGCCGCCGGTACCCCGACCCCTGAAGGTGTCAGGAGGGTCAGGGTGCGTGCAGCACGGTTCGGGAGTTCGTCATTGTGAGGTGTGCTTCTCCCGAACCGATCTCTCGCCGAGTTTCACAACTCTCTTGCAGAGCTGAGAGCAGTCGTCGTCAGGCTATCCTCCCGTACTTGTCCTCGGGACTTCAATGCCAGAACTTGGCTTGGGGTTCTCGTCGTACAGATGTGCGGGTAGGATGGTGGAAGACTGGGCTCTGGAGACAGGCCTGGTCGTCCTAAATCAGGGTTCTGTCCCCACGTGTGTGCGGATGCAGGGCGAGTCGGTGGTGGACATTTCGTTCCTTCGCCCCGCTCTGTCGCCGCGTGCCATTGACTGGCGTGTCATGGAGGGGTGGAGACCTACTCCGACCACCGGTACATCCGGTTTGACGTCTCCACCCAGCCTCGAGCGCGCCAGTCCTACAGGCCCCGAGTGGTCCGCGTTGGGCGCTGAAGCAGCTGGACCGGGAGCTCCTCCTGGAAGCCTCGATCGTGCAGGCCTGGGTGTCATCACCGGACAGGCCTGCCGACGTCAATGATGAGGCAGGGTGGTTCCAGGAGGCCATGTCCGAGATATGTGACGTGGCAATGCCGCGTCCGGCCAGGAAGTGCCCGGCGTCAGGTGTGGTGGTCGCGTGGCTGACGTCTCTGCGCGAGGCGTGTGTCGCCGCGCGGCACCTGTACGCCAGGCATCGCAGGCTCCGCATTCGTCCACCGATGCGGCAGCCATTGAGGCGGGGCTGTACGAGATGAGCGGCGAAGACCGCCCTCCGGGAAGCTGTCCTGCGGGCCGGGATCGGGCCGTGAGGAGATGCTGGAGACTCTCGATAGAGATCCGTGGGGCGCCCACAAGATGGTGCGGGATAAACTCCGCACCTGGGCTGCTGACGCAGTCTCCGGCCTCAGCTCGTGGAGGATGTGGTGAGCGCTCTGTTCCCTGCGCGCGGGGAACATCCGCCCCGCCTATGGCTCCGCCACCTGCGGTGCCGGAAGCGGACCACCAGGACGACGACGACGACATCCCGGAAGGGACCGGGGTGACCTGAGAGTGGCGGTACGTAGGCTCAAGGCCAGGAATACCGCCCCAGGACCCGATGGCTTGCCTGCAAAGCCTGGGTCCTGGCCTCGGAGGCTCTCGGCCCCGACTGGAGGGGCTCCTAAGCGCATGCTTGGAGGCCAATTCCGCTTCGTTGGAAGACGGGAAGCTGGTCCTCATTCGGAAGCCAGGGCGCCCTGCGGACTCTCCGTCCGCATACCGGCCCGTGGTGCTGCTCGACGAGGTGGGCAAGCTCTTTGAAAGAGTAATGCAAACCGCCTCGCCGAGCACCTTGCGGGAGACAGGATCTTGCGGAACACCAGTTTGGTTTCCGCAAGAGGCGCTCTACGGTGGACGCCATCATGCGTGAGAGCCCTCACGACGGGGATGCAGTGGCCAGGGGTTGTATTGGCGGTGTCTCTCGACATCGCCAAGCGCTCAACTCCATGCCCTGGAGCTGCATTAGGAGGCACTCGGTATCACCGGGTGCCGACCTATCTCCGTCGTATAGTCGGGGACTATCTGACGGACAGGGCCGTCATCTACCCCGGTCGAAACGGTGAGTGGAACCGGCGAGATGTCGTGCGGTGTCCCACAGGGTTCGGTTCTGGGGCCGCCCCTGTGGAACATCGGTTACGACTGGTGCGCGCCGACCTCCCCGGCGTCAGCGTAGTTTGCTACGCTGACGATACGCTGGTACTGGCACAGGGGGTCGTACGAGGCGGCGGCGAGAAACTATGACACGCGGGCTGCGATAGTCGTTGAGAGGATCCGGCAACTGGGTCTCGAGGTGGCTCTGCACAAGTCCGAGGCCATGCACTTCCATGGTCCTCGGAACAGGCCACCACTGGGATCCTCAGTGATGGTGGGAGGGGTATCCATCGGCGTCGAGTCGACGTTGAAGCACCTAGGACTCGTCCTCGACGGCCGATGGAACTTCGTTGAGCACTTCGACGTTTGGCTCCCAAACTGGAACGGACCGGGGCTGCCTTCAGGCGGCTCCTGCCGAACCTGGGGCCAACACCTGCCGGAGGCTCTACGCAGGGATCGTGAGGTCCATGGCCCCAGGGGCCCCGGTGTGGGCGCGTGGTTTGGCGCGGCTTGCCGTCCACCACCCGCGCGCCCCAAAGGGTGGTTGCCGTAAAGATGGTTCGCGGCTACCGCACGATCTCCCGCAGGCGGCGAGCCTCCTTGCTGGATTGCCGCCATGGGATCTGGAGGCGATAGTCCTCGCGCGCAGCAGTATGGCTCTACCACGTTGAAAAGATGCTGAAATAAAGTAAATTGTAAAATAAAGTTTAATGCAATATTCAAGAAGTTGTTTCTAAAACTTATTCCGCTGTTTTATAACTAGTTGCAGGTGTTTGCAAGCGAGGCATAAGTTTTCTAAAGCTATTTTCTTTGTTATTTTTTTTCCGCTTGCACTGCATTAATGCAGCAGTATTACAACAAACAATAATTGTGTTTACGATGTTTCTTAAGATTTATAAAAGATAAGGCTCGTTTATAATGTAACTATTTTCTTTCTTTCTTAAAAAAGTTCTGGGTAACCTTTTTAGTACTATAAATTGTTTACGCATCATGTAGGCTTAACATACACCATACATGTACATTAACAAGTTGGTAGTAACTCATTTATTGCCTAGGAGACTGTCTGGTCAGGTAACGCCCCCTACCTACTCCTGGCGTCAAACATCAGTGCCTGCACTGATGGTGTTCCCATCTGAAGAGTATAAAGAGCCAGCATAATTATAGGCTGGAAAGCATTCAAATAATCCCAGCACCATTACTACCAAAACCATTACACTAGTGTTGACGGGGGTGCACGCAATTGAGGAGGGCGGAGGTGCTCTTCAGTAAGATATATCATTTTATTTTATTACGCGGATGTAAGCAAATTAACTTTTAAGATCTTTAATATAACGGATATCCGCAAAGTAACGCATGATTCTATTAATTATCATTCCGTCTTAGTTCTCAGAGGTGACAACGTAACTGTGGCCTTCTCTATTTGGAGTTGTATGCAGATGTCTATGGTCAGTCACTACCACCAGGTGAACTGTAAGTTCGTTTGTCACTTCAGTTACATAAGGCAAGACTTTTCCTTTTAATGTCTCTTGCACCCTGTACATTTAAGAAAACACAATGAAAATTGCCTGGAATGCCTCCTAGCCTAAAGTGGT